>CAUYON010038780.1:0-17792 GCA_963573935.1 Arctocebus calabarensis | reverse complement strand
ATGCCATGACTCTATACCCAGGCCATCAGAGACTCTGTCTCAAAAAAAATAAAAGATAAAAATAAAAGTAAATATAGCCTGGCATTGTAGTGGGCACCTGTAGTCTGAACTAATTGGGAAGCTGAGGCAAGAGGTTCACTTGAACCCAAGAGTTTGAGGTTACTGTGAGCTATGATGCCACAACTCTCTATCATTTTATGGAGGGGTGACAAAGTGAGACTGTATCTCAAATAAATAAATAAATAAATAAATGAATAAATAAAATAAAAATAAAAAGGCTTGGTGCCTGTAGCTCAGAGGCTAGGATGCCAGCCACATACACTGGAGCTGGAGAGTTGGAACTCAGCCTGGGCCTACCAAACAACAATGACAACTACAACCAAATAATTGCTGGGTGTTGTGGTGGGTGCCTGTAGTCCTAACTACTTGGGAGGCTGATACAGAGAATCGCTTAAGCCCAAGAGTTTGAGGTTGCTGTGAGCTGTGACGCCACTGCATTCTACCGGGCAACATAGTGAAACTCTGTCTCAAAAAAAAAAAAAGGACAATTTTTTTTTTTTTGTATTAAAAAGGATGCAGCAGAGAAAGATGAAGCATTTCTTGCCTCTTTAGGTACTTTAAAAAAATCTTGAAATCAGAAGGCTATAGGTTCCCCACTCCAGCATGGGACCTATTTGCTCCCCTGTTTAAAAACCATTAGGTGTAAACACCCCTACACTGCACCTGTGGCCCCTCATAATCGAGCTTCAACCTCTCTGACCTTCTACAACTCTCAGCACACCCTGGGCTCCTGCCTCACCAGACTTTCCATCACTCCCACAGCTTGTAAGCCGCCCTGCCTTTGCGCACACTGGCTCCTCAGCCTTGCTGCCCTGCCTCCAAAGGCCTGGCATTCCTATTCCTTCAGACATTCAGCTAATTCCTTTAGACATTCCAAATTTTTCCTTAATATGCCCACTCCTTCCAAAGAATTAACTACTCCTTTTTCTGTTTTTGGTACTTTGCATAAACTTCTACTGCATTACAGGGAGTATCTGCTCCTGTCATCCTGTTCTCCAGGACTGTGACCAACAGCACCTAGTTTGGTTTCTGACCCTCATGTATTTACCGAAATATACTGTTTGATATTAATTAAAGAGATAATGTTTGATATAGCCCTGGGCTTGTAAGTAAATGGCGACTTACATTGAATGAAATCTCCAGGATTAGGAAGGCCCCCTCCCACCCTCAAATTCCTTCTGCACAGGCTCATTTGTGCCTCAGATTCCACCCCTAAAGTTTGTTTCATTCCTTTGCTTAAGCTTACAATGTAGAAGTTTGGCAGATTCTTTCCTGAGCT
Organism: Arctocebus calabarensis; assembly: GCA_963573935.1. Taxonomy (NCBI): domain Eukaryota; kingdom Metazoa; phylum Chordata; class Mammalia; order Primates; family Lorisidae; genus Arctocebus; species Arctocebus calabarensis. The sequence goes on along the minus strand of CAUYON010038780.1, from coordinate 16,453 downwards.
CTCGTTTGGTGGAAGGAAGAGGGAGGGAACGGACGAATCCGTGTGGGGTAGAAAAGGGACACCAGGCGGAGGGGAGCGTAACAAGAGGCCTCTGAGGACCGGGCGCGTCTCTTTTTCCGTCCCCCCAGGTTGGCTGAGGTCTTATGGCGTTCGAGAGACTTTGATTTAAAAAGCCACCTGCTAGCATCCTTTAAGATGTTTAGAAAGGGGACCGATGGGGTCAGAAAGGTACAGTTATGTCCTCACAGCCCTCGGAGATGTCTTCCTACTCCAGGATAAAGGAAGCGCCGTTCAAGCCCCTGATCCAAAGTGGCTGGAAACTTCAGTTTCCAGGGGTGGAGGGGGCCGGGGCTTTGGAGAAGGGGGTGGGACCCAACCCAGGGGTCTGCGAATCCCGGTGGCGCCAGCTCAGAGAGTGGGCTGGGGAGGGCGGGCAGGGCTCCGGTGGGCGCGGGGGAAGAGTGATGGGCTTGGGTGCGAGGTCAAGGCCGGAGCTCTGCTTTCCAAGGCCAAGGGCAGGACCACCGCCGGAGGAGGCCTTTGCCTTACGCGTCCAGCTCCCACCGTGCCCCGGGCTGCGGGGACGCTGCCTGCCTCTGACCCGCTCTCTGGGGGGAACTTTTTCAGACTCGCTGGGCGCCAGGACGGGGAGTTCGAGGCACGCTCCGCGGAGGTTCCCGCCGGCCGAGGGGGCAGACCCGGCGTGCGGGCGTGTGGGTGTGTGCATGAGCGTGGACCCGGAGCGACACACACTCACACACACACACTCACACGCCCGCACCCACGCAGGGCCCTCGGCCGCGCCGCCAGTGCCTCCGCGGACCTTCGCCCCCAAGCCGGGTCCTCCCGGGTCGCGCCCGGCGCCCAGTCCCTGCCGATGGCTTCGCACTAATGCAGAGGGCAGGATCGCGGGCTCCCGGACAAGCAGCGACAGTAAGGTCCCCCCGACCCCGCGGTGGCCGCCCGGCGTCCCCCGACCCTCCCGCTCGCCGGGGAAAGGGGATGGGGAGAGGGTGCCCGGGGATCTTACCCCTCCGGCGGCCCAGTGTGCGCGGGAGCGCCCGGCGGGTCCCGCCCCGCCACGTCGGCAGGGCTGGCGGGGACGCGGCCAGAGGGCGGGGGGAGGGGCCTCGGCGTGGCCGGCTGGAGAGAGCGCCCCGCCCCCGCAGAGGCCCCGCCCCGCCCCGCCGGGAGCCCCGCCCACCGGGAGCCCCTCGGGACGCTCCGACCCCCGCACCCGGCGCGCCCGCCCGGCTCTTCCAGACCAGCCTGCGAAGTTAGCGAGAGCGGCTCGCGGGGTTCTCCGGATCCCTCTCCTGCCTCGGAAAGCGCCGCGGCTTCACCGGGAAGGGGTTGCGCAAGTTCAGCCAGAGTTTGTGATCTGCCAGTTCTGCGCTGAGCTGAATTCCCCACTGCGGTCGGTGGGAGCGCACCTCCCCTGACGACAAAACCACCCATTTTCTAGAAGGCCGGTTTGGAAATGTGGATCAAAACTCAGACTCATTTGCTTTGACCCAGGAATTCCTCACCTGAGAATTGATCGTGGGTGTCAACTGTCCAACATGGGTGTGTTATTAAAGTTACGGCCAGGGAAAATCGGAAACACTTCACATGTCCCTCAGTAATGGAGTGGTGAAGGGAACTGAAGTAACAGCCCACAGTCGGGTAGTTGTAGCCCTTCCAAATTAGAATTTGCTAACCTGGAAGGAAGGCCTTCCTCGAATATGGCTAAATATTAACTCTGGGGCGGGGAGGCTGAGTATGTGTGGTACAAACTAGTTCAAACTAGTTTTGTTAATATATGTGTGTACATACGTTTTATATAAAAATCAGGAAAAATATAATTTAAAACCAGAGATTCTTTCTGAGTAATGTGTTTAAGGCAGATTTTCTTCTCTTTCTCCTGCTCTACCATCTTTAGAAAAAATTATAAATTCAAAAGTAAAGAAAAATAGTTACAGCTTCACTATCTCACCTTCAATAGCACTACTATTTTTAATAACGTGTGGATCCTATTGTAGTTTTTATAAGCTTCTATAAACACGTATATGTAAACAGTTTTTTGTTTGCTTTGCATAAAAATGATAAGATATTGACATTGTATAAAGTTTTCCCTACCAATTATATATTATAATCATCTCTCTTGGTCAATATATGTCAACCCATATCATTCTTCTAATATTTGCATTATATTTTATAATATATTTGTATTTTTTCCAATTCTTCCCCTATTGATGGACAATCAGATCATTCTTTATATTCCAGTTTCTTCCACATTAAATAAAAAAAATTATTATTATACTCATAGAAAAACTGGGAAGTTATCTTACTTTGTGGGGGAGGAGGTGGAAATTGCTTTAAACTGAGATCAACTTTTTTGAATTGGGCCAGAACTTTGATCTGTAACTAGTCCTTGGCTTTTGTTTCTCAGGTTTTTTTTGCCTTTAAAATAGAGAGCATTGCCCTGCACCGTCCCTTCCAGTTCTTACATTGGGAGTGTTATCAAATTGTGTTCTGGTATAACAGGTGTATTTGGGTGTGCCATAGATTCAAACATCCATGCCTGTGACTTCAGCTTCTGCCTAGAGACCTTTGCAAGCATCTTGGCTACGCATGCCTGCCCTGCCCTGCTAAGTGACAACAGTCCAATCAGACAGTGCCTTTTGAAAGGGCTGGTTCCTTTTCTCCCTTGACCCAAATCACAGCTGTCTGATAAAGGACATCAACCTAACAATCCTAGCAGCAAGTTTTTCTTTCTTTTTTTTTTTTGTTGACTGCAAATTATTCCCTTTTACTCAAATGTAGCTGCTTCCAAGCCTACCAGGTTTTATTTAAGACATTTTATTTTTCTGAAACTAAAATTATGAAAATTGTGGAGTATTTAAAACATATTTAAAAGGTAGAGAGAATAAGTCTGGGCATGGTGGCTCACACTTGTAATCCCAGCACTCTGGGAAGCTGAAGTGGGTGGATTGCTTGAGCTCAGGAGTGTGAGACCAGCCTCAGCAAGAGTGTGACCCCCATCTCTACTAAAAATAGAAAACATTAGCCAGGTGTGATAATTCACACTTGTAGTCATAGCTGCTTGGGAGGCTGAGGCAGGAGGGGCACTTGAGCCCGAGAGATTGAGGTTGCTGTGAGCTATGATGCCACACACTCCACCCAGGGTGACAGAGTGAGACTTTGTCTCAAAAAAAAAAAAAAAAGAGAGAGAGAGGATAATATGACAAATACTAATTTGTGTAAAAAGATGAATACTATGATGATACCCAGATTTACCACATTTTTTGCCATATTTATTTTAGAACCTTCTTTTATTTCTTTTTTCTTTATATTAATCCCATGACAGATTATAGAGCTTTCTCTTAGAAAAAAATTGTTGCAGATATGTCTGTAACCCATCCCTTCTACTTTCTCTGTTTACTGCAGGTAACCATTATCCTGAGGTTGTTGTATGTCCCTCCCACCTAAATTTCTGTATGTTTTTACATGTATCCTCGTCACTCATAAACATATAAAGAATAGTTTTACAATGTTTTAAGATTTTATAAATAATATCCGGTACATTGTTTGCTAAGCATTCTATATTTGAGAATTAGTCATGTTCATACACATAGCTCTAGTACGGATTTCAAAGTTCTCCTGAGATTCCAGTGTCTGAACATGGCACAGTTTGTCCATTTCCCAGTTGAAGGACCTTTACTGGCTTCTGTGCTGCAATGGCCACCTTTATACATATTTTCTTACATCCCAGGCTAGAAATGGAATAGCTGGTTCACCTTCACTAGACATTGCCACATTGCCCTTTACTGCAGTTTAATCACTTTTTTAAAAGTACGTGCTATGTACCAAATACTGCTTTAGGTGCTGGGAATAAGGAGCAGTGCAAAATCCTGCCTCCAAGAACTTACTTTCTATAGAAAGGGAGGCAGACCCTGACTAGGTGGTGGAATAAAGCAGGGTGTGGAATCTGCAGGGTGTGGAATCTACAGGGTCCAGGGAGTAATAGGTGAGAGCAACTACTGGCAGGGAGCGCCTCATGGATAAAGTGACGTTTCAGTGTAGACTTTATGGAAGTAAGGGGCTGCACCATGGTTATATCTGGGGACAGTCTCAGGCAGAGGGAACTGCAAGAGCAGTTGTGGATTCCAAGGAAGGAATTTTTGTAAAGATAGAAGAAATGGGAGCATTATATGATGATGGATGCACCCCCAGAAGGGTAATGTCAACGTAACTGGAGCAGTGAGTGAAGGAGGTGAGGCTGGAGAGGCAGTGGGGTCTGAGAGTGCGGACAGACCAGGCAATGCCTTGCAAACCATGTAGGGATTTGAGCCTATACTTTGAGCTTTTGAGGAATGTGCACGATTCTAGTGTTTGATTCTAGTCCGAAGGGGATATGGCAGGGTGGGTAGGTGGAGGGAAGAGTGCAGGAGGGGATACCTGGCAGGAGGCCACAGAAATTATCCATGTGAGAGAGGATGGTGCCTTTGGTGGCCATGGGAGTGGTGGAGGGCACGAGAGATGTTCTGTGTATGGACTTACTTTAGAGAAAAACTCAATAAAATTTGCTCATGGACTGAATATAGAGTTTGAACAGAAAAGAGAGGAGTCTCCAGTTATTCCAGGGCTTTTAAGCCTGAGCTATCATTTGTTGTAAGAGAAAGGATGCAAAGGGGGGTTGGGGTTTGAGGTATTGAGGATTCAAGTGTTTGTTTTCAACAAGAATGGTGTAGCAAGGGTTTAGTAGGGGGCTGAATGTGAGAGTTCAGGGAAGTCTGGTCAACAGTAATGGGGGAGGCATTGGCAAACCGATGGTTCTAAAACCATGGACCAGGAGGAGAGTGCATGGTGTTAAAGGAGAGAAGACTCCAAGACTGAGTCTTGGCTATTTCATGCCAGAAAGATAAAGGGAACCCAGAAAGAGGCTGGGAAAGAACACTAGTGAGACAGCAGGAAATCTGGAGTAGGGGGAGTAGGGAGGGGTGTCCAAGAAGCTAAGTAAGAAAACATGTCAAGATCTTCTAACTTGGTTAAATGCTGCTGATAGTTTATCCATAAGATAAAAATTGAGAGTTGACCATTGGATTTGGCAATGTTGTGGTCATTGGTGACCTTGAAAAGAGCTATGAATATTCTCTTGAGTGGTGGTGAAGGAAACCTGATTGGAGTAGATTTGAGAGAGTGGGAGGAGGATAATTGTAGACAGTGAATAAAACAACTTTTCCAAGGAGTTCTGGCATGTAGAGCAGCAAGGAAGAGGAGGTTGTGAATTCCAAGGGAGGGGTTTCTGTAAAGATGGGAGATATTGCAGCATTATATGATTGCTGGAATAATACATCAGAGCAGGAAAATGTTGATGCAGTAGAGAAAGGATAATTGCAAGAATGATTTCCTTGACTAGCAGGATGGGGATTTAGCGCTTGATGAGGAGGAGCTGGCTCTGACATAGAAAATTACTTAGAAGGGCAAAGAAAGTGCATGCTCAATGATAGTTTTGGGGGACAATGGGGAAATGTTCTTTTGTAGAATTTTTTTTCCTTGTGCAAATGAAGCATCATCAGCCAAGAATGTAGAAGGGAAGGAAATTTCAGAAAGTGGGAGATAGTAGAGCAGGAGAGTGAAGGGGCAGTGGAGTGGTGGTAGGGAGGGCAGTAGATTGCTGAGCTCTTCTCTTTCTTAAGGTTGGGAACCAGGCATAAACCTCAAGTGAGACCATCATCATAGGTCTGTATTTCTTGAATTATGTTCAGCCACTTGAGCTCAGTCTAGTCCGGTGGAGAATTGGGTTCAACGTGGGTTAAGTGGGGAGGAGTGAGTTAGCTAAGGGTGAATGCAGAAGGATGATTACAAAGAGATCATGATCTTTCAGTCCAGTGCAGTAGGGCTGGGGAATTGTTGACATCAAAGGGAAAGAGTTGGCGGTGGGAGCTGGAAAGTGGAATGCTGACAATAGAGGTTACAGAGGGAGGCCCTGGCAATGGTAATAACACCATTTAAGATATAATACGGGAATGTGTGACTGAGGTAGGATGCAGGACAAGATCGTTAGATGAGACAATATCAAAGAATTGAGAGGTCAGAGGACTGGACAAATCTCTACGTAGCCACTGAAATCACTAGAATTATGAAAGGGATGGTAATGAACTTAGTGAGTGGTGCTAGAATACTCGATGGGGCTCAGTAGATGCTTGCAATTAGAAGGAGTAGGTTGCAAGAAGTGGGGGGAGGAACAGTGATCTGGAGTAGGAGGGCGGGTTAAGAGCGCCTGTGCCACCTGCAGGCCCTGAGGTGTGAGGGGTGCAGCGGAGAAAACGGCCACCACTAGAAGGCGCTGTGCTGAAGGTAGCGTGCACGTCCCGGTGCCCTGATCCTTGCGGACTGGAAAGGACTCACCTTAAGAGCTTTCAAAATAAAATGGAAAGCTGGCCCCTCTGCCCTAGACCATTTAAATCAGAATCTTTGAACATGTGCAAGCTTTCCTGTGTCCTCACATTCTAAGCAACGTTTGGTACTGCTAAATATTTTAATCTTTGTCTACCTCAAGCGCGTGCAGTGTGTCTCCTGGTTATCTGAATTTGTATTTTCCGTGTTCTAATGAGAACACCGCCCTTTCATATATTTGAGTTAGTTCTGTTTCCTTTCCTGTGATCCCTCTGTTAATTTTATTCTTTGCTTATCTTCCCTCATTGCGTTTGCTAGTCATTTTTGTATTGATTTGTAGGGAACCTTTAGGTATTTTGGATATGAGCCCTTTCGTGTGTTACAAACACCTTCTCCCTGACTTTACATCGTTTGTATTAACCTGGATGGAGTTACTAAAGTATCACAAGAATGGAAAAGCAAGCATCCAATGTACTCAATACTAACATGAAGTCAGTTGAAGAACTAATATAGGCCCACGCAAGAGAAAAATTCAATTTAAGGGAGGGGGGAGGGGGAGAGATAGTGGGGAAGAGGGAGGGGGATGGGTATGGTCTCACCTAATGGGGACAATGTAAGGGTAAATGGCACACCGACTGGGTGCAGGACACAACTAGAAAAGGGACCTTACCTAAGAAATGCAAACTTCGTAACCTAATCATTTGTACCTTCATATTAAATAATCTGGGAATTAAAAGAAAAAGAACTTTGGAAAACTTGAGAAAAAGTCGCCTAGTCTGTGGCTTGACTTTTTTTTCTAAGTTCAGCAGAAAATTTTAGTTTTAATATATATATAGCCAATATATAATACATACATTGTTGATCTTCTTCATGTCGTTGGTGTATTTTATGATAGTGATAATTAGCACGTAACTCATTTCAAAGCTGTTGGTAGACACTAATATTTATTTCTCATGTGGAGAAAGATGAAAGGCAGCTTTTTATTATTTATTTATTTATGTATTTATTCTGAGACAGAGTCTCAAGCTGTTGCCCTGGGTAGAGTGCTGTGGCATCACAGCTCACAGCAACCTCCAACTCTTGGGCTTAAATGATTCTCTTGTTGCAGCCTCTCAAGTGGCTGGGGTTACAGGTGCCCACCACAACACTAGGCTATTTTTTGTTGTTGCTATTGTTAAGCAGGCACAGGCCGGATTCGAACCCTCCTGCCCCAGTGCATGTGGCTGGCACCCTAACCACTGAGCAATGGCACCGAGCTTGAAGGGCAGTTTTTTAAAAAGTAAAAATCCTCAAAATAATGTTGTGCTTCTGTATAGGAACTCTATATTCGCTGGCTTGAGACTGTGTTATTTTACTTATCCCTCTGTTACCTTTTGAAAAAGTAAAGCAGTACATATGTACAGTAAAAATCAAACAGGACCAAAAGGTATAATATGGGGAATAAAAGTCTCTCTCCTTCTATTTCTCTTTCTCTCTCAGTTTTCCTGCTCAAAAGTTACAGTTTCTTACATAACCTATGAGAAAAAACTTTATTCATGTATCAACACATGTATTTATACCCTTACATTAATTTTCTGTGACTTTCATAACAAATTACCTCAAATTGTGTGGTTTAAAGCCACAGAAATTTGGGAGGCACCTGTGGCTCAGTGAGTAGGGCGCTGGTCCCTTATACCGAGGGTGGTGGGTTCAAACTCAGCCCCTCCCACACTGCCAAAAAAAAAAAAAAAAAGTAGCTGAGCGTTGTGGCGGGTGCCTGTAGTCTCAGCTACTTGAGAGGCTGAGGCAAGAGAATTACTTAAGCCCAAGAACTGGAGGTTGCTGTGAGCTGTGACGCCATGGTACTTTACTGAGGGCAACAAAGTGAGACTCTGTCTCTTTAAAAAAACAAAAAAACAAAAAAACCCCACATTTTATTCTCTTACAGTTCTGGACGCCACCCAGCCAAAATCAAGGAGTTGGCAGAGTGGTGCCCTCTCCAGCCTCTGGTCACACCTGACATCCCTTGGCTTGTGTCTACAACACCTCTGCCCCTGCCTGTGTTTGAAAGGCTCTGCTTCTCTCTCTGTGTCTCTTGTGAGGACACAGAGCGTCTTATAAGGCAGCATGGGGTAGTGTTGAAGCACATAGATACTGGGGCCTCAGACGGCCTGGGTTCAAGCCCCAGCCCCTCCACTCTAGCAGTGCAACCTTGGACTATGACCTACTGCTCCTGCCCTGCTTTATACTTGTCTCATAGCACCTTTATGTGGATGAAGTGAATTGAGGCTTGCACAGTACTCACAATAGTGCCTGGCAAGAAGATAACCTGTGTACACGTGTGCTAGCCAGATCGTATGCAAATGACGTCACATCCTCCACACTGCTCTGCCCCTTGCTTTTTTTCACTCACAGTATATCCTGAAATCTTTCCCCCTTGGCGTATAAAACCATATGACTTGCACACATTGCCCAGCTCTTCACTGTTATGACTTCTCTACCATGTCAGTCACTATCACAGCTCCTCCGGGCATGGTGGCTCCTGCCTGTAATCCTAGCACTCTGGGAGGCTGAAGTCAGTGGATTGCTTGAGCCCACTAGTTCGAAACCAGCCTGGACAAAAGAGGGAGACCCCGTCTGTACTAAAACTGGAAAAACTAGCCAGGCATTGTGGCTCACACCTACAGTCCCAGCTACTCAGGAGGTTGAGGCTCAAGCCCAAAAGTTTGAGGTTGCTGTGAGCTAGGATGCCATAGCAGTCTACCCAGGGTGAGAGAGTGAGACTCGGTCTCCAAAAAAATTTTTTTCATTTTTTTCTCTATAAAACCACAGGTGCTTTCATTTCATGGATGAGTAAGTAGAGTGGAATGAGCTTAGGGAACGTGCCCCAAGCTGCAGAGTTTATAGGTGGCCGAGTGGGGACTTGAGGCCTGTACTGTTTGCTCCCTGTTACTTGATTTTTGTGTTTTTTGTCATGCTCTGGAAAACACTTCTCAGAGTTACAGCAGCCTCAGCGGGATGGTTTCTTCATTCCCCAGCACTGGAGTTGCAATGCAATACCTTCATGAGACATGTGCAGTGTGACCCAATCTGCAGGGATGTGTGTGTGTTTTCTTAAGACTTCAGTCCAGTGTTGCTTGAAATTCCATCAAAGCTGTAGCTGGCCCCTTTCCCCTCTGCCTGGTTCATACATCTGATTTCCCAGTGCTGTCTGTCTCCTTTTGCTGGGGGCGCCAAGATTCACCTCCTCCTCGTGAGCCATGCCAGGCTTGAGAAGACTTCCTGTTGTTTGATGAGTAAGGATGAATCTTAAGAAGCTAGCCTTCCTCTTCCTCCTTGAAAGTGGAAGTGACTCTTACCCAGATGTTCATCTTCGTTATTGGCCAAATTGTAGGGTCTTTATGAAACCTCAATTAAGAGAGAAGTCTGGGGAATATTCTGGCTACCTGAGGTCTTTGGTTAGTCAGATGCCTTCTTTTTGTACCAACCCTTGTTGATATCATTTAAAAATTACTCTAAGTGATCTTTAGAAGACTGATTTTTAAATTAGTCCTTCAGGAGCTCAGTGTTATTTATTATGCCAGAATTAAAAATTAGAACTTCTAATAATACCAAGTATAGCTCAGAATATAAGGAAACAGGGTGCAATTCCTCTCAATTATGGGTAAATACGTATCAACTTCTAAACTTTCCTTGAAAGTTAAGAAAAAAAAAACAAATTGTGGACTTAAGCTTATTTTAAAGTATTTTATCCAGCTAAAACTGTGTTCAAAAATTGCTTGATAATGGTAATAGCAATTATCTTAAAAATGTTAAATATGATGATGATAAAAAACAAGCCAAATTCAGTAACTTTCCATCCAGGTGACAATTTAATAGGCTACAAACTCCTATGGAGGAATATTGCTTTAGAAAAATGTTTTCGTTCATACCGAAGTTTTCATCAGCTGCTTGCTCATATGAATTAAAAAAATTGTTTACTGGTTTAGTCTGTAGCCTATAACAAGCTGCCAACCCGGATGCCTTTACTCCTGACCTTCGAAAGTGAAATTAATTGTCAGAAGTAATTCCAGTGCGGACCAACAGATGGCACCAAATGTTTCTACGGTAACGCTTTTCTTAAATTTCAGCTCAGGACTTGCATTTTCTAAGCATTTACAAACGTTTGTGCGCGCGTTTACGGGTTATTTTCTTTTCTTCTGAACAAGAAAACTTGGTAAGTAAAAAGGCTTTTGTAGCTTTTTCAAATCATGCCTCAAGTGCTTCAAACAAGGAAGAAAATGCTAATTATTAGGTAGGAAATAGGGAATGTTTCCTTGACGTTTCTGCAAAATGATTTAAAGTATTTTCTTAAATGTTGCACTGTCCTTTGAACTGCACAAGAAAGATAAAAAGTAGCGCGTGTGTATGATATCTTGAGACGATAAAAAACAACTAGCTCTTGCAAAGGTAATTGAGGAAAAAACTAACTCATTTATTTCTTCTTTGAACTACTAAATTTTCTCTTTCCCCCTTTCTGTAGTTTCTGGTTTTTAGTAACATTTAACACTGATTGGCACCTTTATGTTGTATATTTTCATAGTAGACGTGTGTGTTTCATCTACCCCTTCACGTGCTGTGGTAACAGTTTATTGGTCTGTATCTGTCACTAATTCACAAGCTTTTTGAAAGCAGGAATTATGTCAGTTCTATTCGTGTTTATGTGCCCAGTGCCTAGTGCCCAGCGTGGGCGTTGGTGCAAGGCAGACTCCGAATAAATGTTTATTAATTGAGGGAAGTAGCAGAGACCGAGCTCCTTCTTCCTAATACTGAAGATGAAGTAGCAGAGACCGAGCTCTTGCTAATACCGAATATGCATCAGTGCCTGGCTCTTCCCTTTCTTCAGGTCACTCACCTTAATTTTGACAAATGAATTCTCTCGCAAATTTGTCGACTTGATTATGTAATCTTTCCTCCACTTACCTCACTTCATGTTTTTGTTTCTGATTTCTCCTTTCTTGTAGTTTTCATTTTATAGCTCTCACTCCGATTTTTTTTTTCTGAAATAGAGTTAGTTCATCTTTTCTTCTTGCCCTTTTCATTGGATGTATAAAAGAAATCAACAGCTTTTTTCTGTTATCATTTTAAATGCTTAAAAAAACTGCGAACTCTCTAATCTTTTCCCTTTCTGCTCGCCTCCTTTTTCCCCATCTTAAATATAAAAGTTACTGGCTTGTTCATTTCATCAATGCTTGTGTTTTTGTGACAGCTGATGAACTTTTCACATGGTGGCTGAATTTCAGTCCCCTGAACACAGATGTAATGTGGCTCTGGTGGGTAGGGGTGCTGTAAGGTAGGTCCTTATCCATGAATGTCCCTTACCTACCACCATGTAGATATGATATTCTGTTCTGTCTTTATATTTTAATATTCCAAATAATGTGTTTCTTTAAATATAAAATATTTTTACATTTTCTATATTTAAAGACAACTCTTTTTTTTTTTTTTAAGAGACAGAGTCTCACTTTGTGGTCCTTGGTAGAGTACTGTGGCATCACAGCTCACAGCAACCTCTAGCTCCTGGGCTTAGGTGATTCTCTTGCCTCAGCCTTCGAAGTAGCTGGGACTACAGGCGCCTGCCACAATGCCTGGCTATTTTTTGTTGCAGTTGTTCATTTTTTTGTTGCAGTTGTCATTGTTATTTAGCTGGCTACAAAAGTAGCTGGGCCTTGTGGCTGGCGCCTGTAGTCCCAGCTACTCCAGAGGCTGAGGCAAGAGAATTGCTTAAGCCCAAGAGCTGGAGGTTGCTGTGAGCTGTGGCGCCACAGCACTCTTCTTTTGGCTACTTTTTGTTGCAGTTTTGCAGGGGCTGAGTTCAAACCTGCCACCCTCAGTACATGGGCTGGCGCCCTACTCACTGAGCCACAGGCACCGCCCTAAAGACAACTCTTGAATTGTCCTAAGATAATTTTTTCAAATTGTAAAAGATATTCAAATTTATAAATTTTAGAAATATTAAAAAATATAAGAAAGAAAATTAAATTTTTTATAATTCAGAGATTCGGAGATAACCATGATTAGCATTTAGTGTATTTCTTCACATTCTTTTGTCCCCTACGCATTGTGTATATGTCAGGTTTTAACCATATTTTCATGAAACTAGAGACCTGATACACACACAATTTTGTATTCTTTTATTCACTTAACATTATATTGTAGGTTTTTATTTCATAGTGCAATGGTTGAGGCATTCCATGTTATGGGGGCATCATAACTGATTTAACAATTTTCTACGCAAAACATTCTGGCTTTTTTCAATTTTTCACGTTATGAGTATCCTCATGGTCATATTTTTGTGTGTATCTCTCATTATGTCTTTAGAAAATTCCTAGGAATGAAATTACAAAAATAAGAGGAGGCATATTTTTAAGGCATTCATATAAATCACCAAATTGCCCTTTAGAAAAGTTGTGATAATTTTTCATTTCTGCCTAAGCAGTAAATGAGAATTCTTTCTTTTTTAACTTTTTAAATACATGTATTTTATTATTCTTCATTACATTATTCCCCCCCCCCCAACCCCCAGTGGTAAGACAGAATTTATCCACAGAAAAGAATACAGAAAACACTAAAGCTCCTGGTAGAGGGAGAGAACTCAAGTGGGGAGAGAGAAGCTCTCTCCGTTTCTATATGAGAATTCTTATGTTAGTTCCCACTTACCAACGCTGGGTATTACATTTTTGAATTTTCCAAATTAGGTATGTGAAAAAAATCATACCTTTAAAAAAATCTTTTAAGAAACAAAAATTCTCATTTGACTCACTTATCTTTTTTTTTTTTTTTTTGAGACAGAACCTCAAGCTGTCACCCTGGATAGAGTGACGTGGCATCCATAGCTCACAGCAACCTCCAATTCCTGGGCTCAAGTGAGTCTCCTGCCTCCGCCTCCCAAGTAGCTGGGACTACAAGCGCCTGCCACAATGCCCCGCCATTTTTTGGTTGCAGCTGACATTGTTGTTTGGCAGGCCAGGGCTGGATTTGAACATGCCAGCTCAAGTGTACGTGGCTGGCGCCTTAGCCCGTTGAGCCACAGGCGCCGAGCCACTTTATCTTTTTATGCTTAAATATCTTAAAGTAAAAAGTATAAATATTCTCAAAACCTATTCCTAAATGCTTTATGTTATGGCTCTAAAAAAGTACATTTCCTAAGTAGACAAATAGCATTAGCACAAGTTGAAATTTATTCTTTTTCTATTTTTTAGAGAGGGAGTCTTACTATGTCGCCCTTGGTAGAGTGCCGTAGCATCACAGCTCACAGCAGCCTCCAACTCTTGGGCTTAAGAGATTCCCTTGCCTCAGCCTCCCAAGTAGCTGGAACTACAGGTGCCTGCCGCAATGCCCAGCTATTTTTTTGTTATGGTTGTGATTGTTGTTTAGCTAGCCCAGGCTGGGTTTGAACCCCCCCACCCTCAGTGTATATGGCTAGAGCCATAACCACCATGCTACGGGAACCAAGCTGAAATTTATTCTTAATAATATTTAATAGCTGTTCTATCTTAGAATTGTCCCTTTTCTTACTAAATATCAACGAGATGTTATGTATTATTTAATTTTAACATGCATTTTTATTGTTTGTGAGATTGGACATTACATGTTATTGGCTATTGATTTTTTTGTAAATTCGTTGAGCAAATAACATGCTATATTTAATTTTTAATGTTGAAAATTTGGGAAGCATAGGTACAAACTAAGAGAAAAATGAAACTCCTTCATAATCTCATCATGTACAGATAATCACTGTTAATATCTTGGTATACATCTTACTAATTTTTCCACATATGTTTACATATTTACTTAAATAGTTTTTTATAAACTACTTTTTGTCACTTACATAGAGATGGTGAAATTTTTCTCATGGAATTAGATTTTTATTATTTTAACAGGCTATTTGGTAATACTTAATGATATGGAGACACCCTAATATATTTGACATCCTGCTATTATTGGACATCTAGACTTCTTTGTCAAAAATTTATTTTGTGCTGGCCACTTTATTTATTGATTGATTTACTCTTCCACTGGTGCTAACAGTGTTTCAATTGATACTCATGGGTTTTCATCACTGACAACCGTATGATCTAAAAATAATGATAATTTTATTTCTCCATTCCAATATTTCTTCCCTGTCATTCCCCAACCCCCCTTATTTTAGTGGCTAGAACTTCTAGAAAGATCAGTGTTAGTAGGGTGCCCTCTTCACGCTGACTTGAAAGGGAATGCCTTGGGGTGAGGTATTGGCTGAAATTATCATATCTTGCAGTGCAGAACATGCTCCTGTGTAAAATGTACACTCACTTCCCCCCCAAACTTTCAGGGCAAAAAACTTTTGTTATAATTTAATTCAAATTTATATTTGTTTATATTTAGGTACTCTTTTTTATTATAAAGGCATTTTAGCATTTTTTAACATATTATGGAATAAGACATTTTATGTAACAGATAATAACAAAACACAAGAACAGATATAAGGTACAAAAAATTTTATGTACTGGAAACAGATAATACTGTTCATGTATAATGTGCATCCTTATTCTTCCCTTAAAAATTTGGCAAAAAGTGTACATTATTCATGGCAAAATATGGTAGATATTTGTGATATTCTTTATCAAATAACTTTGAAATATCTAGTTTAAAGTTTATTTTTATTAAATCATAGCTGTGTACATTAGTGCAATTGTGGGGTACAATGTTCTGGCTTCATATACAATCTGAAACATTTTCATCAAACTATTTGACATAGCCTTCATGGCACTTTCCTAGTTATTGTATGAAGACATTTGTATTCTGCATTTAGTAAGTTTCATCTGTAACCTTCTCAGATGCACCATAGATGTGATCCCACCAATTACCCTCTCTCCACCCATTATTCCCCCTCCTGTCCCCTCTCGTGCCACTTTCCCCATATTCTTGTGCTATAATTGGGTTATAGCCTTCATATGAAAGCTATAAATTAGCTTCATAGTAGGGCTGAGTACGTTGGATACTTTTTCTTCCATTATTGAGATACTTTGCTAAGAAGAATATGTTCCAGCTCCATCCATGTAAACATGAAAGAGGTAAAGTCTCCATCTTTCTTTAAGGCTGCATAGTATTCCATAGTATACATATACCATAATTTATTAATCCATTCATGGGTTGATGGGCACTTGGGCTTCTTCCACAACTTAGCAATTATGAATTGGGCTGCAATAAACATTCTGGTACAGATATCTTTGTTATAATGTGGTTTTTGATCTTCTGGGTATATACCTAGTAAAGGAATTATAGGATCAAATGGCAGTTCTATTTTTAGATCTCTAAGTATTCTCCAAACATCCATCCAAAAGGAACGTATTAGTTGCATTCCCACCAACAATGTAGGAGTGTTCCCTTTTCTCCACATCCGCGCCAGCATCTCTGGTTTTGGGATTTTGTTATGTGAGTTAATCTTTCTGGAGTTAGGTGATGTCTTAAAGTAGTTTTGATTTGCATTTCTCTGATGATTAAGGATGATGATCATTTTTTCATGTGTCTGTAGGCTGTGCACCTGTTTTCTTAGGAGAAGCTTCTCTTCAAGTCTTTTGCCCACCCTGAGATGGGATCACATGTTCTTTTCTTGCTAATATGTTTGAGTTCTCTGTGTATTCTGGTTATTAAACCTTTGTTGGAGGCATAACCTGCAAATAGTTTCTGCCATTCTCAGGCCTGTTTGCTTGCTATACGTACTATGTTCTTGGCTATACAGAAGCTTTTTAGTCTGATCAGGTCCCAGTAGTGTATTTTTGATACTGCTTCAATTGCCTGGGGAGTCCTCCTCATAAAATATTCACCCAGGCCGATTCCTTCAAGAGTTTTCCCTGCACTTTCTTCTAGCAATTTTATAGTTTTATGTCTTAAGTTTAAATCTTTAATCCAGTGAGAATCTATCTTAGTTAATGATGAAAGGTGTAGATCCTGTTTCAGTCTTCTGCAGGTCACCAGCCAGTTCACCTGGCACCATTTGTTAAATAGGGAGTCTTTTCCCCACTGAATGTTTTTAATTGGCTTGTCAAAGATCAAGTAACAGTAAGTAGCT
>CAUYON010038779.1:0-11319 GCA_963573935.1 Arctocebus calabarensis | reverse complement strand
AGCTACTCGGGAGGCTGAGGCAAGAGAATCGCTTAAGCCCAAGAGCTGGAGGTTGCTGTGAGCAGTGTGACGCCACGGCACTCTACCCAGGGCGATAAAGTGAGACTCTGTCTCTACAAAAAAAAAAAAAAAAAAAGAATTCCTGCTCTTACTGCTTGTGGACTCATTTTCAAAACATAATTGTAAGCTGTAACCCGCTGTGAGCACCCACGGCACAGATATAATTTCCGCAAGTACATCATTTAGACAGAAAGCCAACTTTGTCACAATAATGCTATTCTATTTGAAACTACAAATCCTTCTCTAACATAAAATCCTCTCTCTTGTATCTGCAGGAAGAGAAATTGCATTTTAGTGCGAGTTTAATAGCCACTGGTTTCTAAGCATCTACCAGTTCTATCCTCTTTCAAACACCTACCAAACCTCCCAACCCCTTGCGAACGCTTCCCTATCTTGGCAGCAGTGAGGCTCAAGTTCATGGCCACTATGGCCACCAATCCAGAGATGTCAACACCACGCAGCTCAAAATAATCCACTACAAAGGAAGGGAAAAAAAATCACTGTGCATTCTTAGCTCTTTATCTTCCTTTTGTTCCATGAGATTTTATCTTGAATCTACAGCACACAGCATATAAAAAGACTGGCTTTATTTTACTTTCTTGACCATCGGGTTTGTGTTCCTTGCCAACAACCGTTTTCCAACTCTTAAAGGACCTGAAGTCTTACTTTATGAGGTGTCTCACATGGAAGAGTATTTATTAAAGATACTTTGAGTCTACTTTCTTTAATTTGGGCAAAGCAAAGCAAATTGATAAATATCTACAACTAGCTACTTTTTACTAGCTTACAGAGCTTTTGCCTCTATAATTCTTTAGTTGAACTAAACATAACAGAACAGGATCAGGACTCTCATTTAAGGAGAGTGTTGCCTATACAGAGGTGCTGAAAAAAATGTATGCACATTTTGAAAAAGGAAAGAACTATATTAAAATTGTAATATTTGTTACATACCATAACGTTTGTTATCTTATATATTGTATCTTGTATCTCTTGTACTTGCAGAAGTCAAATGTGACTTGAGTATTACAATTTTAATAGTTTTTTTTCCTTTCTTAAAACATGTATATGCTATTTTGGCACCCTCTGTAGATTAATTCAATAATTTGAATGACCCAAGAACACAAGAATATTAGATACAAGTCTCACTGGGAGGACTTTTTTTTCTTTCTTTCTTTCTTTTTTTTTTTTTGCCAAGGAATCTTGATGACCATGTTTTACACCTGGCAAAGAACTTGGGTTCTGAAATCTAACTGCATCAATTCACATCTTGGGTCTGCCACTTTCATGAGGGTAACTATCTTCTATCTTCCTTGCCCTCTGTTTTCTGATTGGTAAAACAGATGCCATTAGCATAATAACACAGCTTGTGGGGTTAGGATGAAATGAGAGACGATGACGATGTGGGCAGGGGAGGTGGGCAAGGGAGTGGGCAGAGCCTCCCTCCGTTTGCTTCCTTTTTGCAGGTCCTGGCGCCTGAGTGTCTCACCCCACTTGTTGGTTTCCCGATGCTCTCTTAATCCAGGGACTAACTGCAAACATCAGGGAGCAGAGAATCGCTTCGTCATGGCAGCTTTGCCCCCTGTGCAGTCATCGGGTCAGGCAGTGAGCTCATGTAATTTGGCAAGTCCCGTTTATTTCATCACAACTTGAAACTTTCTTTTAAAAGATTGGATTCCACATGGGCTAAGGTGCTTATGAGATAAGGCCTCCAGAATGGAGCCCTACCTACTTCTCCTTTCTACCCATGACTTTACAGACAACCTATGATTGTGGCTAGCTTTGTTAAGGACCTTCCAAGTACCAGATGCTCACCTGGTCATTCGCCTCACGTAATACTATGAGATACATATTTCTTTTTCGTCTTTATTATTTTTTTAATTTATGGGGAACCCAAAATAACTTGCCCAAGACCCCACAGCTAGGAATGGGCCAAGCTGATACTGAAAGTTAGTTCTGAGCACAAAGACCTTTTTCACTAGGCCAGAGAAGGTGAATAGACTTGAACTTGCGTGCCCAATCTGATGGATAGGCTAGTGATAGGTGAGCGCTGGTGAGCAGAGTGGGCCGGGCCTGGGTTCAGGGGGGACAGTGCTGTTAACAAAGAACTTGGTCTGGGGTGTGGGGGGCAAGAGGGCAAGGGTGGCAAAACTCACCCCCACATCATGTCACCCTTGGACACCTAGTTTCTACTCACCACAGGGAAGAAAGTGATCTGCCTCCTTCGAATACTTCCTTTTGCCTTCCAGTGCTTTTCTGTCCCTTTACATCAAAGACAACATCACTTTTTATAAGTTTTTATAACCCCCCCCAACCCAAGATAGTCTTTTCTGCAAGTCCCTTTGCTTGGTAAGGATTGTTCACTCCCTGGGCTATAGGGAGACAGAAGCAGCTTGGTTTCATACATTTCTTCTCAGCCAGGGCATCTTCCCATCCCTGGACCATTCTGCTAATTTTCTGACTCTGGAGGCTACCTTAGCCTGCACTAGCTCCAGCCTACACAAATCACTTAATCTCTATGACAGTGCTGCTCGCTTTAGCAGCACATATACTAAAATCGGAATAATTCAGAGAAGATTAGCATGGCCCCTGGGTGAGGGTGACATGCAAATTCATGAAGCTTTCCATAGTTTTCAAGTGCCCATCAGCCCATGAATGGATTAACCAGGGTATATGTATACCATGGAATACAATTCAACCATAAAAAGATGGAGCCTTTACATCTTTCGTATTAACCTGAATAGAATTGGAGAACGTTCTCCTTAGTAAAGTATCACAAGAATGGATAAGCAAGTACCCAGTGTATTTAATTGTAATATGAATGAACTAATTCAGGCCCACACAAGAGAGAAATTCAATTTAATTCAAGTTCAGGGGAGGAGGGAGGGACGCTGGTGTGCTCTTCCTAATGGGCACAATGGAAGGGTCTATGGCACACCTGGGTGATAAGCACAACGACAACAGGGACCTTGCTTAACAAATGCAGACATCGTAACCTACTTGTTTGTACCCTCATAATAATCTGAAATGCTAAAAAAGACCCAAAAAATGAAAGTGGAAGAAGTGCAAAAAACAAATCTCTATGACTGGAGCTTCCTAAGCTCTTTTTTAAAAGGGTGTGTGTGTCTGTGTGTACAGGAGGTAGACAGAGATTCTCAGCCTCACCTGAACTTCAGAATCACCTGAGCAGCTTTAGAAACACACCCACACCTTGGCTTCAATCCAGATGAGTTGAGTCAATCAGTCTAAGGTGCTGGGGCCCCAGGAATCAAGTTGTTAAAAGCTCCCAAATGATTCTAATATGCATCCACCCAAGGCAGAGGACCCTAGACTACCTCTAAACAGTAACACGCGGGACACTGATTAATATTACCTATTCAATAAACTAGCTGCCTTTGGGTTCATTTTTGTGCCTCATATAAGGGCTAACTAGCCCCTTCAAACAGTCCCCCTACCTGTCAATTTTAAAAAAACGTAGCTTTTGTACAACTTTTAGATGTATTGATTTATTCATGAAAACAGTCACAAAATTATATTAGCCTTCTCATTTTTGCAATGTGTAGGGTTCTGATCTGGTATATACCTTATTCTATTTGCTCTTTCAAGTGTTTCTGAAAGTGCAGTCTGCATGAGAACCACCTGATATGATTCTTCAAGAAAAATAAAGGTTCCCAGACCCACCTGAGACTTACTGGCTATAAGCCTCTGGGGGTGGTAGCCGGGTTCTGTGTTTTTAACAAGCTCCTGCAGCAATCTGTAAGCCCGCTTAAGTGTACCGAGAAAGGCTTGCTGCATTTGGTCTGATCTGTGTGACACGTGCCGTGGCACTGCGCACTGGACTCGCACTGGAGTTCAGTCATCACAACCTGATGTCGCTGTTGTGAGACACAGAGTACTTTGCCCATAGACTTATTGTTCTTTTTATAAAAAGCATATTCTCACGCTTTTATTTAACAGTCTCTGCTAAGCAAACTTCTCTTTCCTTGAGGATAACTGCTGAGTTTGTGTTTTTGTTGGTTTTCAGCATTCTCTCTCCTTTTTAATCATCTCAGCTGAATCCATATAGACCTTGAGGTCAGGACCGACAGGCGATTCTCTGCTGAGCTTCTTAGTAAACAGGCTTAACCTAGAGGACATTTTCCCTGCTGCATAAACCAATTATCTAGGTGTTGGGTGGGGGAATAATGTGGCCCTAGAGCCTAGATTTGAAAACAGAAGTCCTAATTTGCTGTTCCACTCTCTGCTGACGCACTCACAGCTTAGCCTTGGTCCCTGGATTCTTTAGTGCTTATTTTTGCTTGGAAAAAGTGGCTTGTACCAGGTTAATAAAACCCAGCCATTATTAATGAGGCAAGGATAAAATCCTTTTGAATATCTGATATAAAATCCCATTTCATGTACAAAGCAACCTCGTATTACGTTAGTACGTGAGTGTCTTGTTTTGGCAAATACAGAACTCAATTATGCTGTAGATTTACGACTAAGGCCTTCAGGAAATAGGGAATTGTGTGTGGCTGATGGAAGTTATGACAAGGCTGAGCTTTCATAAAGCGTGTTTCCTTCAAGGCGGAATGTTTTCTCCCTTGAGCTTTACGATAATCTCTGAACTAAGGAGGGTGTGTAATAATGTCAGAGGCTGACTTTCGCTGGAAGATGACCAGCCTTCTCCAGCTGATCCGTGAGGTCATGTTTTCCAGTACCTAGTGACTCCTAGAATGACTTTGAGTCATTTTTGTATTCTTAAACAACAAGTGATAATTTTCTGAATTGAGTCTCATTTTTACTCATGTTGGAGGAAGACCTTCAACTAGATTTTTAACGTGATGATCCACATGTTATGGTCCAAGCACGTTGCTGTTGGACAGTACATTCGCCCACTCCGTGGCCTCTTGGTCTCAGTTCATCTGCTCTCAAGACAAACAGAATTTGGATTAGGATAAAATGAGCTCATTTCTGGACAGAAGGAAAACCCAGTTTGCCAATTCTGGTCCTAATCTCGCTCTTACACAGTTAGGGTTCTTCACCACAATGATGAAAGCATGATCTACTTTAGAATTCAGATATCAACTCCGAAATATTGTAAAGGTAATGACAAGTAATAATAATTTCATAAGTTCATCCTTGTTAGAAAAAGCTGTCCATCATCTGTAATAAAAAACAGCAGCAGGGTGGTGCCTGTGGCTCAGTGAGTAGGGTGCTGGCCCCATATACCCAGGGTGGTGAGTTCGAACCCAGCCCTGGCCAAACTGCAACAACAACAAAATAAAAATAAAATAAAAATGGCCAGGCGTTGTGGTGAACGCTTGTAGTCCCAGCTACTTGGGAGGTGGAGGCAGGAGACTTGCTTGAGCCCAGGAATTGGAGGCTGCTGTGAGCTGTGATGCCATGGCACTCTATCCAGGGTGACAGCTTGAGGCTCTGTCTCAAAAAAAAAAAAAAAAAAACAGCAGCAAACATTTTATGGTGCTATCTACCAGATATTTTGGAAGCACGCTCATTGCATTATTTCATTTAGTCCCTGCAGCAAATCTAGACGCGGGCTCTGCATCATTCCATTGGTGTGCCACAGCTAGTCATGATTAGAAGAGCATTTAACCAGAGCCCATGCACTTTACCACTTAGGTTACATTGCTTGTAAAATAATAAAATAATGACATTGTAACAATGAACATTTATTATTAGCTATATGCCAGACAAGTTGGACATAACATTACAGGTAATAATTCACCTTATCAGGTAACTTATCATTATCACTGTTGTGCAGATGAAGAATGAGGCTAAGAGAGGCTAATTAACTTGCTCAAAGCCTGACAACAGGAAGTGGCAGAACCAAGACACAAGAGGGGTCTGCCTTGATCTGATATTATTGCGTCTCCCAGTCTTTGGTGGCTTTATGGCTATAGAATAACTGTCAAGAATTGCAGAATTACAGAGATGTCCTGGCTGTGACACAGAGTGAAACCGAAGGGCCAGAAACACCCAGACCTCTCCCCGGCCCCCACACCCCCGAGCACATAGGAGGAGCAGGGCTCTGACCTGAGCAGGGACGCGAATGGCGGAGGCCAGAAAGGGAGAGGAGCAAGGATGACTGTACCAAAGCTGCAGGTCAGGGACCTGAGAGTAAGCCTAGGGTCAGATGTAGGGTGGGGTACAACAAAGAACATGGGGATGATGCACAGACCCAAAGCAGCTGTGTGGAGGGGTACAACTGGACGAAAGCCAAATAACAGCAATCAGGGTGGTAAGACAGAATGGGCACAAGACAACCATGGGCAAGGCCTTGGAGAGTGGAGGCAGAATTCACACATCACTTGGAGACAGGTGGTGAGGGCCTGGGAGACAAGGGTATGGTGAGGGACGGGGGGAGGATGAACCTCTGCCACTGGCTTCAGCAGACTCTTGATCAACTGAGTCAGCCAATCCCCAACTGAATGCAACTGTCATGATGGACTTTATTTTTAATCTCTTTCTCAAAAAGACATGTAAAGAAGTTCGTGGTCCCCCATCACAGAATTTGCTAATGTTCTCTTTTACCAGTTACCCAATTTGCTTTGACTGTAACAACCATCCACTGATTCAATGAAGGTTTTTGCGGTGAGAATGTCTTGACTCTGGTTATCGTCTTCAATGAAACATGTCTCGCTTTGTTCTCTATCAGTCTATCTCCCTGGACACCCACATAATCATCCTTGTGTAAACAAATCAGGCTTTGAAGCCACCCGGAGTCCTGCAAGGCAGAGAGGGATGAGAATGAGCTTCAGGCTCCCTGGTGTGAACCAGAGCCTGGAAATCTTTTATAACCTGCATTGTTTTTTCCGATTATGAAAGTAGCGAGTGTTTATTGTAGAAAACGCACCAAAGTAGCAAGAAAAAGGCTCTTATTGACCAGAGATAAGAAACATCTGGTTTGGAGCATTTTGGCATAGATAGATAGATACATAGTTTTTAAATATATAACAGTAAATTATGAGCAGCTTTCTTTCTTTCTTTTTTTTTTTTCCTTGACATAGATCAGAAGTATTTCCCCTGGTCAAGTCAATGCTCACTATAAGAGTTTTAGTAACTACATATTGGGCCCTCAGATTGGCTGTCTGGCACTTGAACTTGAGGATTTCTTATCTGCCTTTAGGCTAGGCTGCTACATATTCAAACCCTGTCTGTCCATTTCCTCTCCTTGCCTTCTGAAATTGAAGACATAGGCTCCAGAAGACCCTGCTAAACACGCACAGGAAAATCGTATTTCTGGGTCCTGAGTTCTCCTGCCCATTCCCTGAGCAGCTGTGGCTTAGGAGAAGCGAATGCTCGTCTCCAGGTGTCATCGTCCACATCTGTCGTGTGATGCTGTCGGGTCTAATTTAAAGGCGAACATTTCCATAAAAGAGAAGATTCCACCTGGTGAGCCACAGCACGGATCCCCAGAGCCCAGGGTGGAGCTGAGAAGTAGCACTTCCCGCAGAGAAAACATCATTTTGTATTAGTATTTGATGCTCCCAACACCCCCGTGAGGATAAATTATTATTATTCACACGTGTCCTGACGAGTGACAGGGTGGGAGCCAAAGCCAGCCTGAGACTGTAGCCTCCGCGCGGATGAGTCCTTAGAGATCACAGTCGCCCTTCCCAGGGTAAAGCCCTCTTCCCAGAAGAGGCACAGCTCTTTGGCCACGTCCCGTGAGTGAGCATTGGACCAGCTGCTCTTCAAAGATAACACATCTGCACGTTTTAGAAGCCAACAGAAGTTTGCATAAGAGGCAGGGTTTTTTTCATGTTCAAATCAAGTAGAAAGGACTGAAAGCAGATGTGAGAGACACATGAAAGAAAAATGGCACTTCAGACAAAACTCTGGAAAATCGAGACAACACGAGGATGCAATTTTCAAAAGAACCCCCAAGCCTGACATTTCTGACAGATGCTGCCTTCATTCTCTTCCCTGAGTATTTTAATTGCAAAAGCGCGTCTCTCTTTAACATATTCCCCCTCCTGTTCCTCCCCGGCACAGGGAAATGGTATTTTAAGTCTTGTAACCACCCCACAGATACAGATCTATTTTTGTGAATCCAGACACAGCTTTCCACATTCCCTCACCATCCATTCTCCTCTGGGTCTTCCCTCCCTCCCGCCCCCACACGAGGCGGGGCTTCAAGGAGGCATCAGAATAGACAGAACCGTACCCCCGCCTGCCCCCCACAGTGACTCACAGATCACACACAGCAACCGACACAGAAGAGACCTTAGCACAAAACAGGCCAGTTGCCATGCTTCATTCTGAGACGTCACAGCCGCTGCCACCACAGGAGCCAAACCCCTGCCAGGCCTGGTACTCAGCACCCAAGCAACACCGCAGAGTTTTGGAAAAGGAGGAAGATGAGGAAGAGATGACAGACAGCTTTGGCCTGCCGGGACTAAGGATGCGCCATGTTCAGGCCAATTCAGCAGCCACTTGCCCCACGTGGCTACCACGCACTTGAAATGTGGTGAGTCCAAATTGAGAGGTGCTGTGTTGTATAATACACACCGAATTGCAAAGATCTTTTAGGGAAAAGAAAAAGGAATGTGAAATACCTTGTTAATAATTTTTTAAATGGAGTATGGGTCAAAATGATAACATGTTGGGGTATATTGAGTTCAATAAAATATATTATTAAAATCGAGTTCACCTGTTTCTTTTTACTTTCATAATATGCCAACTAGAAAATTTTCAGTTGCATGTCTGGCTCACATTATGTCTTTATTATGTTTCTATCAGGTTTCACTGGAGTTATTGGCATTTCTTCTGGGTCAAGTTGGTAAGACAAGGCTTGAATGTACCACCTCTGCCTCAGCAGATATGGGGGCAAGGAGACCGCCCCTCAACCCAGCTTCTGTCTCAGTGGGTCAGTCCATAGATACATCTGGATGTTTGCAGGGATCCTGTCCCAGTATGTAGCAATCCCAGGGCATTGGTCTTTTTTCATATTTCTTAAAGTCTAGCCTCTCCCCATACTATTTTCTCTTGCAGGAATCCATTGACCTTCCTAAACAGCACATCACTTTCTTATGTCCCACCCTAGCCCTGGGTCCTCACTTGCATACCTCCTCCCTTTCCTCTTCCTAAGTCAACAGACCACCTCCTAGGGTTGGATATGTAGGAGAAAGAGGCCTTCCCCATAGGGACTTAGGGGAAAACCCTTCATGTGAGAGCTTTGGGTGCCCCACACAAGCATCCAATCACCTTCTGGTATGCGGAGAGAGGCGAGAGGATGGCAATACCCAGGAAAGCACGGCTGGGCTTCCTTCCCTTTGGCCTGCTAAGTCCTCAGAGAAGCCTGCTTCTAGGAACACAGTACTTCAGGGCATCAGCAGCAGCTTGAGGAACTTGATGAGCAAGAGCACCATGGTACAAGGTGACACAGTGTGCTCAGGCACTGGCAGCATCAGCTTCCTTAGAGACGCTAGTGCATTATAATCTTTGAAAGCGAGCCCCCCAAATCTAATAAGATCCCTAGTGACTCTTACGCACATTAAAGTTCTAATAACACTAGAGAATTGACATCTATTGTTTTTGCCTGATCAGCATGCAAGTCCACTACTCTTCTTCCAGTAACACTCCTGATTAGCCTCAGGAAACCAGACCTCCTCCCATTTTCAGAGGGTAAGGCTGGGGTGAAAGCACCAACCTGGCTGCTTCATAGCAAAAGGACATGTGACCCAGGCCTGACCAATCAGAGCATGCCATCCCTGCAGCCCTAGTGATTGGTTCAGGAACTGTGTCTTGTGACATAAGTCAGGCCAATCACAGCAGATGAGACTTCATTCCAGGGTTTTGGTCAAAGGCAGGCATGACTTTTTACACTAAGGTTGCTGAGAAAATAGGATACAAGCCTAAAACCTCTGTCAGCTGCCTTGTGACCACAAGAGAGCCTGCTTGAGAAAAAAACCCCACAAAAGGCATTTCTAAGAGATGAAAAAAGAGGAAGCGGGAGAGCACAAACCTCTGGGTCCAGCCTTAGCCCAGCTCCTCTCGGGGCAGCTGGGCCCCCTTGTGGGGTTGTGCACCCCATGGCTCTCAGGAGTGCCGCCCAGCTCAAAGCCATCTGGGTTTGATTCTTTATTACAAAGTTTTCTGACAGTTGCATTGAAGATGCATTTTTCTAATTTGCATGAAGGTACCATTTGGGCCAGTGGTAGCCCAGACTCAACTCCTTAGTTTTTCATTTCCTGAATCTTTAATTTTTTTTTTGGCTTAAGCCAGTTTGTTATCTGTCACAACTAAGAGCATCTTGGTCCTTCTATAGGCGTTACACAAGCGTCTTAGGGATGGGGAGATAGAAAAATATTATATCTTACACTCAAACAGTGGGTTGGCCAACCATCTGTTATAGAGACCGGATAAGACCAACATTTTCTGAGCTGGGAAAATCCAAAGATATTTAGACCTCCCCTCGAACCTGAAGGACTCTGAGACCGCGGGCTCTGGGCTTCTGTCTTTGTTCAACTCTTCCAAAGACATCCTTGAGAAAAGATTTTGGGTGCAATAAGTTATTTTGGAGATGATTTTTTAAAGTACAGTGAGAGGATGGGGAGACAGCAGAAGCTGAAAAGGGGGGCATCAGGGCAAGGCTCACTGTTAGAGACAACCGAGCCCACGCACGGGCCCCCAAGATGCCATAGGGCACATCCAGCCGCCTGGTGGGATCATGTCTGTCCATGTACTGCCGGCCCTCGCTGGTTGTAGGTCACTCCTGCAGGTATCAGCTCTCCAGCACTCCTGCTGAGCATGCTCCAGTGACTGCTGCAGGTGACACTGGGTGGGCTCAGGGACCTGTACGGGACCCCACAGTGCCGGCTGCAGCTTCTCTGAGGCTTTCTTTGGATAAAGTCTCCTTGGCTAAAAACACATTTGAATGTCACTGGTTTGGATGATCTCCCAGGCCTCTGAGGTCCAGCCCTGGGCCCCTGACATCCACTGCCTCTCAAGCATCCTCAGGATGTACCTCTGAGGAACAAGCACACAGGGAGGAGCCGTGCAAAGGACAGCTGCGTCCTCGGAGACCAAGCACAGGGCGGGCATCCTCTTTAGACTCCTGTCCTCCCAGTGGAGGGAGATTTCTGATGCAGGCAGCTTTACCTCAGCACTGAGCCCCTTAGAAATCACAGAGGAAACAGCAGCTAACCTGCTCATGACCCTTTTCGAGATTGTTCATCCCAAAGCCAAGTCCTTGAAATACAGCCTCAAATATTACCAACAGGCTGACTGACTGCCTGGTGTCTGGGGCTCACTTTA
>CAUYON010038778.1:0-10106 GCA_963573935.1 Arctocebus calabarensis | reverse complement strand
ATACTTGCTTTTCCATTCTTGTGATACTTTACTAAGAAGAATATGTTTCAACTCCATCCATGCTGATACAAAAGATATAACATCTCTATCTATTCTTATGGTTGAATAGTAGTATGTTGTTCCACCTTGCATTATTGATTGGCTGATTGGCTCAAATTAAGTTCTGATTTTACAGATGTTAAAACTTTTTTTTCATCTTTGGAGCAATTTTTATTTTTAATTGCTTTGTATATCCTATGTGGAATCAGAGCTCCAGCATTTATTTAAAGCTGCCTTCAGAGTCAGTCTAAAATCAAAAAGAAAATCTACCCAACTTGTACATCTTTTTAAAACCACTTATGATATTCCCAGCTTCACCCATCTTAATCCTCTAATTTGGCTTTAAATGCCAGTTTGAAAAGCCAAGTTCACCTTCACAGAATTAAGATTTATAGTCTTTAAATATATCAAAAGAATGTGTTACAATATCTCAAAGAAATTTTTTAGAAAGGAGTACTAGAAACATTTGAAAATTAGAATATGTGTTGAGTGCTCAAGTTAATTGCCTTGAAATTTAACAGTTCTTTACACAGAAGAAGTTTTTGATCTGCTTTAAAGGAATAAATTACATACCCCCTTTTCATAGAAGAATCATAGCAATATTTCTATTTCTTCAAATGTACAACATCACTAATGTCTTCTTACATCAGCAAGTAGGCATTGAGTATCATCTAGAGATTATGTTAGGTGAATCCAGCTATCCAAAGGACATTTCAACATGAACTTTTCCATCCCAGAAAATAAGAAAATGTGTTGTATAGTTTTGATTATGAGTTAAAATTTCAGAGAATTCAATGTGTGAGGTATTCAATGTCTGACAGTATCTGTTATGAGTGCAAAGGAATTCAAAGAAGGGGAAGCTTGGAGCGTGAGCATGAGATGAACCTGGAGAGATGATTTAAACATGTAACCTAGGGAAGTAGGGGAGCACTGCAAAAGGCAAGGGCTTGTGAATATGCCCACCCGGCTGGTATGAAATTCGCACATTGTGGGATAGTAAGACATCAAGATAGAATCTTGCAGGATGACTCTAAAGATGAGGCCAGGAGATTAGACATTTACTAACTATTTCAGGAAAGAGGACATCACTGTAGATTTTCAAGCAGGAAAAATGCCAAGATATAATAAATATTTTAGGACAATTAAACTAAGAATGACATTTGGGGAAGTGGAGTCTATTTCTATATAGGTATGAGAAATCTGAAGTAGAATAATACAAAAATTGCTCTAGAGTGAGATATTGTATATTGACCTTCTTTTCCACAGAATTTCTACAATTTTATCTTAACCACTTATTGGCCAATTATTTACTACCTGTGTAGTAGTTATCATGTTTTGGCATTTCGTGTACCTCTTTCACTAAATGACTTGCTAGAACCATATCGCATACTTATATTTTTAATGCACCCAATATGTACCTAAAATGGTTTGCCTACAGTTAGAAAATAAGAAAAATAAGCAACATTATTTACACTAACTAGATTAGAGAATTTAATAAAAAGTACTTCATAAGAGGTGGAGAAGCTAGAGGGGACTCATTGAGGAGATTCAATAAACAATGATACAACAATGATACATTTGGAAATGGCTTGTTGCAAGTGATAAGGAAAGTTGGCGAGTTAAATTTTAGCTGATTAAATTAAATTAGTTAAATTTAGTTAAATTAGTTAAATTTAGTATTAGATTTAAGGACATCCAACTAAAAACATTATTTCAGCTTTTGGAGATAAAGAGTACAAGTGAGAAATCATCTATACCTTTACCTACTACTTATTATAGTATCTTCTTATATAATGTTATTGAATTATGACTTAAGGATCTCCTACTCTGTTCCAAACAAATGTGCACACAGAATCCATTTCTAACTTATCTTTGATTTCCTCAAACTAGTTAGCATAGTGACTTACACATGGTATAATGAGTCATCGACACACATTTGTTATATCAATGAGGAGACTGACCAGTATTTATTAGGGGTTCTCAGCCTCAGCAGAGCTGCCATTTGGACTAAATGGCTCCTTGTTGTGTAAGCTGTCCTGCAGATTTCAGGATGTTTAGCACCATCTCTGGCCTCTACCAACTAGAGACCAGTAGTATCCTCATTCCCTAAGTTGTGACAATTAAAATATACCCAGACATCTCCAAATGTCCCCTAGGGGAGGGAGAGGCACAAAATGAGCCCTGGTTGGAAAACCACTGGTTTCAATAGGGGGTGGCACAAAATGAACCCTGGTTGGAAAACCACTGGTTTCAATAGATACAGAATTTGTTGTATCAATATTTAGGGGTCAATTCATTATAGATTATACTTTAAGTTCCAAAATGAAATGGAACGTAGAAAAGAAATAGCTGATAGCTAAGAAAAAGTTTTGAGTAACGAATATAAAATTGGGGAGGGAGTAACTAACAAGAGAGTTTCCAAACTAGTTTTAATTCTGTAAAGATCTTATTCCCTGTACTGGTGCTAGCTCAGTAGTGTCTAAGAGAAATAGATGAAACACAAATGTAACTTTAAAGTTCTAGCACCCACAAAAAGAATCTAGTAAAATTAATTTTAATAACATATATTATTTAACCCCTTATATCCAAAATATTACTATTTCACCATATAATCAATGTAAAATTACCAATGAGCTATGTGCACTCTGTTTTTTTGTATGCAGTCCTTGGAACTGGTGTTTATTTTACATTTGTGTCCACGTGGCCCATCCAGTTTGTGGGCTCCATAGCCACACGTGACCTGTGGCTACCATATTTGATAGAGTAGGACAATCGAATCAAATTATATAAATGGGTTCTTGTCATTCTAATTCAATTATCCTTTTCAGAAAGACTTTTGCAGCAGCTATTCAAATGTCTTATAATTTTTATAAAATTAATGATTACAAATAGTAGAAGTTATTTTGTTGTTTGATGAGTCTGAATAATGTGTGGAATCAAGTAATCACCACTACAATTACTATTCAGAAAACTCTCATCCCCCAAATTCATCTGTGCTGCTCTTTTGTAGTCAACTTCACCACCACCTTGCGCTAATGCATATTTTTTAATTTATTTTTTAGGAGTAGTATTCTCTCCTTTTTTAAAAATACATTTAAGGTAAAAAAGACAGTAAACAGAATGACTGTAAAGATGCAACCCTTGACATTTGGGAGAATATTCTTTTCAAAAGCTCGTTTGCAATTATAGCTCTGCTTGACTTGAAGTCACACAAGCCCACTCAGAGAGGGGGACATGTGCTTTCCCTTCCCCCACATTCATCTGTCATTTCTCTCCCAGAATACGCCACATGACAGATGGTAAAATTACACCTGGAGGGACCCAGAAGAGGGTTGCAGGCAAGGACTCCACAGGTGGGAGCCTTTCCACAGAGACAAGGACTCGGAGGGCCCCCACTGGGTGCTGGATCTTTCTTACACTTCACTTTCCACAACATCCTTAAATTTCTCCCCTTCAAGGCCTCTTTGCTTTATCATGGAAAGAAACCCATGCACAATACTGCCTTTGAATGCATTTGTGGTTTCTGTAGTGGAGGGGCCTGGACTGCTGCTCTCATCAAAGTGTAGATCACCTGAGTTGTGCCAAGCACCATGAGGGCAGGTGTTCTTGGGCCAACTGACAGCAGTGGCTCTGGCTTTGCTATGACTCTCAGCATTCCCATTCTGTTCAGAAGCCTGGGAAGCAGATGGGAAGAAGCATGTGGAAGCACCTCCCTCACATATATGTCATTATTGGCACCCAGGTTGGGAAGAGGAAGGTTGCCTGTTTGCTTGATGTCGTTCCAGGAGCACATTCCTACTGAGCTGCCCTTAGAATCATGTTCCAGAAATAGAGTTCAGCAAGTCACTCATGCACTCACCAACATACACAGACAGATACCTAGGTGCAAGCAAATTACTCTTAAATCACATTGTCAAACACTTGTCTTTGCAATGCGTAATTGGAAGAATGCAATTATCTTCTTTAGGATTTCTATTGTGGGCTCTCTCCTTGGTATCCTTTATACTTTATCTACTTATCCTAATACTTATCTCCCATCCTTTCTTATGTAAACATGAGGTTAAAATAATATCAAGAGGCCACATGGGCTCTTTTCCTGGACGTGGACGTCTGTCTCACATCATCTTCCCTCGTCTCAGTAGGACGCCTGTCAGAGTGCAGCCAGGGCCCGTCCTTCTCCAGCATGACCTGACCTTGACTAATTACATCCTCAGGGATTCCGTTTCCAGATAAGTTAATATACATAATATTTAGGGGGCAGAGCAAGATGGCTGACTGGAAGCAGCTTCCGAGAAAGGCTCCTGTCCAAAAGGGAAGATAACCTCCAGAAACTGTGCAATTAAGCTGAATACTGGGAGTCCAGCTGAGAGAGAGAAGTGATTTCTGTGGATCACCTCTGCTGAGACTGGCTGCAACCCCAAGAAAGCACGCTATAGGTACAAAATTCATCTGAAAGGAAGAGTGCCTGTCCTTTCCCCCAAGAAAGCTCTGAGTTTATTGCTTTTCTGTTTCCTTTCTTTTTATTCTCCTCTTTTGCTCTTGCAAGTTTTCTACAGACGAGTGAACTGTGGACCTCTTGTCTCACCCCATGGAAGAGTGCTGTGGGAAGTGAGGTTTGCTTCCCCAGAGCACCGCAGTGTGACTCTGAAAACTCTATTGCTAGGCAGAAAAACTGAACTAAAGTTGTCCCCACCACTCTGAACTTACTGTACACTCTCCCCCCCTTACCTGACGAACCAGAGCCTAACCCTCGCTGAGACTGAGGGAGGAGGTCCCTGAGCAGCGCTCCCACCCCCACCAGCCAGAACAAGTGCCCCATTGGGAAAAGACTATGGGGGGACCCCCCACAGCGAGCCTCTCTCCCCTCCAGCCAGGGAAGCCGCAGGTGAGTGCCTGGCCCTGCGCCCCAACCTTGCCGGGCTTCTACAGGCCCGCCGTCTACTAGAAACTCTGACAGTGACCGCCAGGCCTCTGCAGGTCTGCCCCCGACCAGGAACTCCTCCCCCGGCTACCATGCGGGCCTCCACCTGGCACCCACAGGGCCCCCGCAGGACGGCCCCTGGCCACTAAATCCCCTGGTGACTATGCGGCTCCGTGCCCAAGCTTGCAGGGCTTCTGCAGGCCTGCCTTCTGCCAGAAACTCTGCCTGCAACCGCCAGGTCTCTGCAGGACAGCCCATGTCCAGAAATGCTCCCGGCAACTGCCTGGCCCTACGCCCATGCTTGCCAGGCTTCCACAGGTCCACTGTCTGCTAGAGACTCTGCCAGCAACCGCCAGGCCTCTGAAGGTCTGCCCCCAGCCAGGAACTCCCCCCGGCAACCACTCAGGCCTCTGCCTGGCACCCACAGGGCCCCTGAAGGTCCGCCCCTGGCGAGTAAATCCCCTGGTGACCGTGCGGCCCATGCCTGAGCTTGCAGGGCTTCCATAGGCCTGTGTTCTGCCAGTAACTTCAACTGCAACCGCCAGGCCTCTGCAGGCCCACCCTGGGCAAGGAACTCCCCCTGCGACCACCTGGTCCTGCACCCTGTGCTTGCCAGACTTCTGCAGGCCTGCCGTCTCCTACAGATTCTGCCTCCACAGGTCTGCCCCCAGCCAGGAACTCCCCTGGTGATTGTGCAGGCCTATGCCTGGCCCCCACAGGGCCCCCACAGGTCCACTCCTAGTCAGGGACAGTACCTGTGACCTCACGAGCCTCCACCTGGCACCCACTGGGCCTCTGCAGGCCAGCCTTCTGCCAGGGACTCCGCTGGTGACTGCCAGGCCTCTGCAGGCCTGCCCCTCACCAGGAACTCCCCCGGCAACCACCTGGCCCTGCATCCCACACTTGTCCAGCTTCTGTAGGTCTGCTTTCTGCCAGGGACTCCACCTGTGACTGCCAGGGCCCTGGTCAGGGTCACTCCTGGCCACTGCGTGGGCTTCTGCCTGGCACCCACGGGGCCTCCACAGGCCAACCTTCTTCCAGGGACCCCACCGGTGACTGCCAGGCCTCTCTGCAGGCCTACCACTGGCCAAAAACTTCCCGGACAACCACACGGCCCTGCGCCTACCACTTGAAGGGCCAGACTCAATGGTGAAAAACAACCATGGGGAGGAATCAACAGAAAAACTCTGGCAATACAAATAATCAGAGTAGACCAACCCCTCCAAGTAACAACAAGGCAAACACAGCACAAGATCTCCTGCATAGGCAAATGACTGAGATGTCTGAAATTGAATTCAGAATCTAGATTGCAAATAAGATCAGTGGAATGGAGGAAAAGATGGAATTAGAATTTCAAGCAGTAAAGCTAAAGATGACCCAAAAGATATCTCAAGAATTCAATGAATTCAAAGACAAAATGACCAAAGATTTTGACACATTGAGACAAGAGTTGCAGCCCTTAAACATCTGAGAAATTCAGTAGAATCCCTCAGTAACAGAATGGAGCAAGCGGAAGAAAAGATTTCTGACATGGAAGACAAAGCTTTTGAACGCTCTCAAATCTCCAAAGAGCAAGAGAAATGGAAGGCAAAAAACTGATAACTCTTTCAGAGAGCTCTTGGATAACTGGAAGAAAACCAATATTCACCTCATAGGGATCCCTGAAAGCGATGAAGCAGCTTCACGACACAGAATCCCTTATTCATGAGATTACGAAAGAGAACTTTCCAGACATGCCAAGAGATTCTGAAATCAGATAGCAGACAGTTTCAGAACCCCATCATGACTCAACCTGAATAAGACATCCCCCAGGCACATCATAATTAAGTTCACTAAAGTAAATATGAAGGAGAAAATTTTGAAAGCAACCAGATGTAAGAAATCGATGACCTACAAGGGGAAGAATATTAGAATAACTGCAGATCTCTCTAATCAAACTTTTCAAGCGAGAAGAGAATGGTCATCGGCTTTTAATCTCCTAAAACAGAATAACTTTCAACCCAGCTAAACTGAGCTTCATATATGATGGAGAAATTAAATACTTTAATGACATCCACATGCTGAAGAACTTTGCCATAACTAAAGCAGCTCTCCAGGATATTCTCAGACCTAGTCTCCATAACGACCAGTGTAATCCCCCAACACAAAAGTAAACACATCCAGAAACTTTTTATCACTCACACAATGACAAAAGGATAAAAAATGTCCACTAGATCATCTCAAGATTTATCAATGGTTTCAAATAATGTGAATGGTTTAAACTGTCCTCTAAAGAGGCATAGGTTGGCTGACTGGATACAAAAACTCAGGCCAGATATCTGCTGCATACAAGATTCACATCTTACCTTAAAAGAAAAATTTAGACTCAAGGTAAAGGGATGGTCATCTATATTCCATGCAAATGTAAAACAGAAAAAAGCAGGTGTTGCAATCTTATTTGCAGATACAATAGGCTTTAAACCAACCAAAGTAAGGAAGGATAAAGATGGACATTTCATATTTGTTAAGGGTAATACTCAACATGATGACATTTCAATTATAAATATTTATGCACCCAAACAGAATGCACCTCAATTTATAAGAAAAACTCTAATAGACATGAGTAACTTGATTTCCTTCAGGACCATAGTAGTTGGAGATTTTAATACTCCTTTAGCAGTGTTGGATAGATCCTCTATGAAGAAGCTAAGGAAAGAAATTTTAGATTTAAATTTAACCATTCAACATCTGGATTTAACTGACATCTACAGAACATTTCATCCTAATAAAATTGAATACACAGTCTTCTCATCAGCCCATGGTACATACTCCAAAATTGATCACATCTTAGGTCACAAGTCTAAGCACAGCAAATTTAAAATATTAGAAATTATTCCTTGCATCTTCTCAGACCACCATGGAATAAAAGTTGAACTCAACAATAACAGGAATCTGCAAACTGATACAAACATGGAAGCTAAATAACCTTATGCTGAAGAATAGATAGGTCATATATGACATTAAGAAGGAAATTACCGGATCTTTGGAAC
Organism: Arctocebus calabarensis; assembly: GCA_963573935.1. NCBI lineage: Eukaryota > Metazoa > Chordata > Mammalia > Primates > Lorisidae > Arctocebus > Arctocebus calabarensis. The sequence goes on along the minus strand of CAUYON010038778.1, from coordinate 2,117 downwards.
AAAATGACAATAAAGACACGAATTATCAGAACCTCTTTGATACAGGTAAGGCAGTCCTAAGAGGGAAATTAATAGCACTGCAAGCCTTCCTCAGAACACAGAAAGGGAAGAATGGGACATCTCAAGCAACTGGAGAAAGAAGTACTTTCCAACCTAAACCCAGCAGAAGAAAAGAAACAACCAAAATTAGAGCAGAATTCAATGAAATTGAAAACAAACGAATTATAGAACAGATCAATAAATCAAAAAGTTGATTTTTTGAAAAGGTAAATAAGGTAGATAAACCTTTGGCTAACTTAAACAGGAAAAGTAGATTCAAACCTCTAATGTCTTCAATCCGAAATGGTAAAGAAGAAATAACAACAGACCCCTTAGAAATCAAAAAAAATCCTCAATGAATACTACAAGAAACTATACTCTCAGAAATATGAAAATCTGAAGTAAATTGAAGTACGCCACTTACCAAGACTTAACCAGAACCAAGTGGAAATGTTAAGCAGGCCTATATCAAGTTCTGAAATAGCATCAACAATACAAAATCTCCCTAGAAAGAAAAGCCCGGGGCCAGATGACTTCATGTCAGAATTCTACAAAACCTTTAAAGAGGAACTAGTACCTATATTACTAAACCTCTTCCAAAATATAGAAAAAGTAGGAATACTACCCAATACATTCAATGAAGCAAATATCACCTTGATCCCTAAACCAGGGAAAGACCCAACAAGAAAAGAAAGTTACAGACCAATATCACTAATGAATATCGATGCTAAAATATTCAACAAGATCCAAGCAAACAGAATACAGCAACACATCAAACAAATTATACACCATGACCAAGTGGGCTTTATCCCAGGATCTCAAGGCTGGTTCAATATACATAAATCAATAAATGTAATTTAGCACATAAACAAATTAAAAAATAACGACCATATGATTCTCTCAATTGCTTCAGAAAAAGCTTTTGACAATATCCAGCATCCCTTCATGATTAGAACACTTTAAAAAATTGGTATGGAAGGGACATTTCTTAAACTAATAGAGGCCATCTACAGGAAACCCTCAGCCAATATCGTATTGAACGGAGTTAAATTGAAGTCATTTCCATTAGATCATGAACCAGGCAAGGTTGCCCATTATCTCCTCTGGTCTTCAAAATTGTAATGGAAGTTTTAGCCATTTGCAAGTAGGGAAGAAAAGGTGGTCAAGGGTATCCACATAGGGTCAGAAGAGATCAAACTTTCACTCTTCACAGATGATATGATTGTGTATCTGGAAAACACCAGGGATTCTACTACAAAACTTTTAGAAGTGATCAAGGAATACAGCAGCATCTTAGGCTACAAAATCAACACCCATAAATCTGTAGCCTTTATATACACCAATAGTAGCCAAGCCGAAAAAACAGTCAAGGACTCTATTCATTTCACAGTAGTGCCAAAGAATATGATATATTTGGGAGTTTACTTAACAAAGGATATTAAAGATCTTTATAAAGAGAACTATGAAACTTTAAGACAAGAAATAGCTAAAAATGTTAACAAATGGAAAAACATTCCATGCTCATGGCTGGGAAGAATCAATATAGTTAAAATGTCTATACTACCCAAAGCAATATATAATTTTAATGCAATTCCTATTAAAGCTCCATTGTCATATTTTAAGGATCTTGAAAAATAATACTTCATTTTATATGGAATCAGAAAAAAACCTTGAATAGCCAAGACGTTACTCAGAAATAAAAACAAAGCAAGAGGAATCAGGCTACCACACCTGAGACTGTACTATAAATCAATAGTGATTAAAACAGCATGGTACTGGCACAAAAACTGAGAGGTAGATGTTTGGAATAGAATACAGAACCAAGAGATGAATCCAGCTACTTACCGTTACTTGAACTTTGACAAGCCAACTAAAAACATCGAGTGGGAAAAAGACTCTCTATTTAACAAATGGTGCTGGGTGAACTGGCTAGTGACCTGTAAGAGGCTGAAACTGAACCCACACCTCTCACCATTAACTAAGATAGACTCTCACTGGATTACAGACTTAAACTTAAGACATGAAACTATAAAAATTCTGGAAGAAAGTGCAGGGAAAACTCTTGAAGAAATCGACTT
>CAUYON010038777.1:0-18677 GCA_963573935.1 Arctocebus calabarensis | reverse complement strand
AGGCTGGTGCCCTACTTGATGAGCCACAGGCGCTGCATGGTAATTTCCTTCTTAATCTTGTCTATGACCCATCTATCATTCAGCATAAGGTTATTTAGCTTCCATGTTTTTGTATGAGTATGCAAATTCCTGTTTTTACTGAGTTCAACTTTTATTCCATGATGGTCTGAGAAGATTCAAGGAATAATTTCTATTCTTTTAAATTTGCTGAGATTAGACTTTTGACCTAAGATGTGATCAATTTTGGAGTATGCTCCATGGGCTAATGAGAGGAATGTTTATTCAGTTTTCTTAGGATGAAATGTTCTGTAGATGTCTGTTAGATCCAAATACTGAATGGTTAAATTTAAATTTAACATTTCTTTGCTTAGCTTCTTATTGGAGGTTCTATTCAACACTACTAGAGGAGTATTAAAGTCTCTGACTACTATGGAGCTGGAGGAAATCAAGTTGCTCACGCCTGTTAGAGTTTTCTCTTATAAATTGAGGTGCATTGTGATTTGGTCCATAAATATTGAGATTTGGAATCTCATCATATTGAGTATTACCCTTAACAAATATGAAGTGTCCATCTTTATCCTTTCTTACTTTTGTTGGTTTATATCTGCATACAAAATTGCAACACCTGCTTTTTTTCTGCTTTCCATTTGCCTGGAATATAGATGACCATCCCTTCACCCTGAGTCTATGTTTATCTTTTAAGGTAAGATGAGATTCTTGTATGCAGCATATATCTAGCCTGAGTTTTTTTTTTTTTTTTTTTTATAATGCATTTTATTTATGTTTATTTTTATTTTATTTTTCAGACAGAATCTCAAGCTGTCACCCCGGGTAGAATGCCATGGCATCACAGCTCAAAGCAACCTCCAATTCCTGGGCTCAAGTGAGGCTCCTGCCTCTACTTCCCAAGTAGCTGGGACTACAGGCACCCACCACAATGCCTGGCCATTTTTTGGTTGCAGCCGTCATTGTTGTTTGGTGGGCCCGGGCTGGATTCGAACCCACCAGCTCAGGTGTATGTGGCTGGTGCCTTAGCCCATTGAGCCACAGGCGTCGAGCCTAGCCTGAGTTTTTGTATCCAGTCAGCCAACCTGTGCCTCTTTACAGGCCAATTTAAGACATTCACATTAATTGAGAATATTGATAGAATAGTCTGGTAGAATTGGTAGAATTTTGGGTATTGAGTTTTCCAAAAGTCCAGTGGACATTTTTAATCCTTTCCCCACTGTGGAGGTTGGAATTTGATCAAAAATTTCTGGGTGAGTTTACTTTTGTGGTGGAGGATTGTGCTGATCATTATGGAGGATAGGTCTGAGAATATCCTGGAGAGCTGGTTTAGTTATAGCAAATTTCTTCAACTTGTGAATGTCATTAAAGTATTTAATTTCTCCATCATAAATGAAACTCAGTTTAACTGGATACAGGATCCTAGGTTGAAAGTTATTTTATTTTAGGAGATTAAAAGGCAATGACCACCCTCTTCTAGATTGAAAGTTTTCAACAGAGAGATCTGCAGTTATTCTAATATTCTTCCCCTTGTAGGTTATGCTTTTCTTCTGTCTGGCTGCTTTCAGAATTTTCTCCTTCATACTCACTTTAGTGAAGTTAATTATGATGTCTTATTCAGGTTGAATCGTGTTGGGGTTCTGAAACTGTATGCTATCTGAATTTCAGAATCTCTTGGCATGTCTGTTTTACACTTTTTTTTTTAGCCGGGGTTGGGTTTCAACCCACTACCTCTGGTATATGGGGCTGGTAGCCTACTCCTTTGAGTCATAGGTGCTGCCCTCTTGTCATGGCTGGAAAATTCTCTTTCATAATCTCATGAATAAGAGCTTATGTGCCTTGTGAAGCTACTTCATCACTTTCAGTGCTCCTTAAATGGCAAATATTGGTTTTCTTCCAATTATCTCAGAGCTCTCTGAGAAAATGATCCATTTTTGCTCTCCATTTCTCTTCTTCTTTGAGAGGTTGGGAGCATTTGAAAGCTTTGTCTTCAGTGTCAGAAATCCTTTCTCCTGCTTGCTTCATTCTGTTACTGAGGTATTCTACTGTATGTCTCAGATCTTTGAGGGCTGCAACTTCTTGTCTCAATGTGTCAAAATCTTTGGTGATTTTGTCTTTGAATTGGTTGAATTCTTGAGAGAACTTTTGAAGTGCTCCTTGAATTTCTAATTCCAATTTTCCTCTATTTTATTGATCTTATTGGCAATCCAAATTCTGAATTCTGTTTCTGACATCTCAGCCATCTGTTTATGAATGGGATCTTCAGTTGTGTCTGCCAAATTATTCCTTGGGGTGGTTGATCTACTCTGGTTATTCATGTTACCAGAGTTTTTCAGCTGATTCCGCCCCATGAGTATTTTACAGTTTGGCTAGAAGAGCAAATAAGGAGAAGTTGGTTTGAGGGCTCCAGGAGTAGTGATTGGCCAGTCCTTTGAAAGCTAGACTGGTGTCTACCTTTTCCCCTAGACCTTTGCCAAGAACCCATACAGTGCTACAGCTGAGAAACTAGGGGCCTTCTTGGTGTGGTGGAGCTAAGTGGCTCTGTCTTATTTTCAGCTGATCTCTGTCTTACCCTAGTGAATCAGTTACTCTGGATTGAAGTCTCAGTTGTGGAGAAATACCAGCAATTTAGTCACACCACACCCCCCCCCCAGGCAGCAATTGGAAAAGGAAAATCCAACCTTCCCACCATCAACTACCCAGAATACTACTTGGGATAGTCCTCGGGTGATTGGCCCAGTTCAAGAGGTCCAAATCAATTGTCTCAGTCAGCACTGATCTCAGGTTGGAGAGTTTGAAAGTTCTCTGTCAACTAGATAGCAGGGGTCTGCTGGCAGCTCAAGTATGACTTGCTCTTGTAGTCCATGAGGTCAGAAGGATCCACCCAGCAAATAAATTAGTCTGGGAAGGTTGATGCCTCCTTCCCCACCTTGCACCTCTGTTACATCCAGTCACTGGTAATGCTGCAGGGCTGTGAGCCAGTTCCCTCCATGAGCAGATGCTCCAGGTGTTTGTGCCTGCCTGAATCACAGGGAGATCTATGTCTCCTCAGCCAGGCTGCCACTCTCTGCCACTATCTGGCAGGGGGAGGTGAGGGCTGACAACCTCGAGTGCTTAATAGGGCCTGGGGTTGTCCACTCAGTTCCAGCCCTGCCCTTGATTGATATTGCTGACAGAACAGAACAACTTTGCAGGATTTGTTTCCGTCTTGGCTATACTCCCCTGTGGATCAGAGGCTGCTTGAGTAATTCAGCCCTGTCTGTGCTGATGTCCTGTCTCAGGTGCCGTTTGTGTTGGGGTGAACAAGCTGCTCAAGACTCAGCTGTCATTTCCAGCCTCTGTCTCAGCTACGATCCCTTGACGGCCAGGTGTGACTGAGGCTCAGTAAAGCAGTCTTCTGGGTCAGCCCCGTCCTGGGAGTCTGTTGTCTCTGTGCATGTATTCTAGTCCCCGTGCTCCACCAGGGCTGGTACTGCCTCAGGCATATTCTTTACTCATGGAGCCTGCATTTCCAGCTCACATCTGTTCTGCCAGTGGCTGCCACTGGAGAAGATCCCTGGCTTCCCCCAGTTGCCCATAGAGACTGGGAGAATCCTTTCAAAATATCTCCAGGGGTGTGAGCCCTATTGTTCCCACTGCTGTGGCTGCTGCTCTGTGCCTCCGTGCACTGCCACTCCTGTACAGTTCCCTTTTGGTTGACCATCTTCTCCTTTCTCCCGTGCTGGAGAATTAGCACAGATCAGCAACAGCGCATGCCCCATCTATACCCCTTGAGGAAATGCCCAAGAATCTGGACTGCACAGGGGACAGGCTTCCAGACCTCGGGGTGAGAGTGGAAGGGAGTGCTGGGAGTTCAAAATTGCAAGTAGATAATATATACAGTTTTATACAGTTTTATGCCTAGCAGGGGAGTGCCATGGCACCCTAGTAGGGAAAGGAGGTCTGGTTTTTAGAAGGTCTCTTCCAGGGGATAAAATGGGAGGATATTTGAACTACACTCGCTTGTTGTCTGGAGTATACTTTGAGCCATTCTAATAGGGGAGGGGACTCCTGTCTCTTGGTGATGGATTTTGTACCTTTTGTTTGTATCATTAGGGTTGCAGCTTGTCTCAGCAGGGTTGATGTGCATTCTTAAACCTTCTCTCTTGGTTCAGATCTGAATCATCAGCTTTCTTGCTAAACTTCTGTCCTTTAACTCTCCTTCTGGATGGGAGCCTCTGTGGAAAGCTGGCTCCAGTCGGCCATCTTGCCTCCACCCCCCCATGCATCTACTTTCCTATTCTTATAGTGTCCTTGTTTGGCTTTGGTGTCAGCAACAGTGACCTCATAAAATGAGTTTGGAAATTGTTGTATCCTCTTCAGTTTTTACTATTGATTCAATCTCCTTGCTTTTTACTGGTCTGCTTAGTTTTTCTATTTCATCATGATTCCATCTCAACATATTGTATGTGTCTATGATTTTTTTTCATTTCTTCTAAGTTATCCAATTTGTAGGCATGTAATTGAAATATGAATTATATGAATACATTTTATGAATCTTTTGTATTAGTTGTAGTGTTGTATCTTTAATTTTTAATTTTTTATTTGAGTTTCGATTGTCCCTGATATGTGTTAGAAAAGTATTCTCTGATTTTAGTTTTTAAAATTGTACATCATTTTGTTGTGTGCCTTTCTTTTTAGTTGAGACTTAGACTAGTCATGATCACATATTCACACTTCACCTGGACGGGCAGGGCTTGGCATCCAACTTCTTGCTTCTAGAGGAACAAAGGAAGGAAGAGCTCATGTCTGCTCTGTAATTATGCAAAATTTACAATTACTTATAATTTATATTATGCTCCTTAAAAATATCAGAAATATTTTCTTTGAAAATAGTTTTGGGCTGCATCTAGTGTAAACCACTAGAATATTAAATCACAATGGTTACAATTACACCCCCTTCTGAATGACCCTTGAGTTCTCCTGGGTCTCCACTAAAACTTATTTCTAAAAATTCTTTCTTTTCTAATGCATTTTTTAACTGAGGAAACCCGTCTGAAGGTGGTGAAAAGAGAAAAGTACAGCATTTCCCACAATGTCTAACTCTTTTGGTTAAACCATGATTTGCTGATTCTTTTTTGCTTCTTTCAAAGTCCTCTCTGTGCCTTTGATTTTTGACAGTTTGATTTTAAAGTGTCTTGATATAGTCTTGTTTGTATTAAATCTGATTGGAGACTTTTGATCTTCCTGATCCTTGGTATTTGTATCTTTTTTCAGATTTGGGAAGTGTTTTGCTCTTGTTTCTTTCAAGTAAACATCCTACCCTTCTCTCTCTCTCTTCTCCTTCTCTCATTTCTGTAACTTGAATATTTGTTCCTTTGATGATTCCCATAAATTGTGTAAGGTTTCTTTATGCTTTTTCTTTTCTTCTTCTCTGACTATATTTTGAAATAACCTGTCTTTGAATTCATAGATTCTCTCTTCTGTCTTGATCATTTATGCTGATGCTCTGTATTGCATTTTTCATTTCATTCATTGTATTTCTTAGCTTCAGAATCTCTGGTTTTAAAAAATGATTTCAATCTCTGTTAAATTTCTCATTTTGTTTTTTTTCCTGTTTTTGTTGAATTGTTTATCTGTATTTTCTTAAAGTTTGCTTGACTTACTTAAAACACTTATTTTGACTTCTTTGTCAGACATATTATAAATCCTCTTTTCTTTAAGGTTTGATACTGGGGTTTCAAGTTGTTCCTTTGGTCGGATTATATTTCCCTGATTGTCATTAATATTTGTTTCTATGCATTTGAGGAAGTAGATTTATTCCAGTATTTGCAGACTGTTTTTTTCACCAGTCAACCCATCCAGAGATTCTGGGCCAGGTCATTTAGTATGGATCATTGGTAAGCTTGTTACTGGAGTCCTTGGGCAGACTGGGCAGGCACCTGGGTCTGTGGAGTCGGGCCTAGAGCCTGATCCCATGAGCAAAGGCCTAAATCCTATATCTATGGGGACTAGCCTGATGCCTGGGTAACCAGAGGATAATCTGCTATCAAGAGTGGGCTTTGAGCCTGAGTCTGCACGGGCTGGCCAGGCCCTGGATTAGGCCTGATACCTGAGTCCACTGGGACAAGCTTGTAGCTTGAGTCCATCAGGGCTGGCCTGATGGTGGGGTGGGCCTGGCCCCTGAGCCTGATGAAGCAGGCCTAGACCTTTGGTCCACTGAAGCCTGGGGCCATGGGTCTAGCTTGAACCATGTGAATGGCATGATGATGGGACAGGTGTGGAGCCTGTGTCCTCAGGAACCAGTACTGGGATCATAAGTACTTGCCTGGTGCCTGGAGCCCTCAAGGCTAGTCCAGAGCCTGGGTCTGTAGATACTGGTCCAAAGTCTAGAGCTATAGAGGCTGATCTGTTGCTGGGGTATGCCTAAAGCCTGAGACTGTGGGACCACCTCTGTGCTGGTGGTCCTGGATCCTGGGGCCACTGGTAGGCCAGCTCTAGGGCTAGTCTAGAGCCTGAGTCTGTGGGGACTGGCCTCATTCCTGAGCCTGGGGTCACAGAAGTTGTCATGGTGGGGGAGTGGACTTGGGGACTTACTTTCCAGACAGGTGTGGAGTCTGGGGCTGACGTGTCTTGCCTGGTGCTGAGGCAGGTCTGGAGGCTCAGCCTGCAGGGCTGGCCTGGGGTCTGGGGAATAGTGCTGCATTTTACTGGGACAAATTCCGTGTTAGGGCCTGAGCAAGGTGTGAAACTTGCTTTTTCTTTCCCCCACAAGAAAGGTGTCTCCTTCCCTGCTGTGCTTCCAGGGTTCAGGCAGAGGTGGCATGGTCATGCAAAACTGTTCTTCTTACCCTCCTCAACTTGTCTGTTCTTGTTTCTGTGCTATATCCAGATGCCATAATTTCTCACTTGAGTTCCTTTGCTCTTATGAAGTTACTTTCATGGTGGATAGTTGCTCAAAATTTCTGCAGGGGTGGGTATGTATGCTGGAAAGAACTATACTACCACTCTACCCAGGTCTCTTCACTTCTGGTCTACATACACTCAAATGATTTGGGGAATCAGGCAGACAAAAAGTTATTAAAAACAATTTGTACAGTTTGCTTACCATTTGGGGGAGTATTCTTATTTACCCATGAAATTCACAAATTTGTTTTTTTTTTTTTTTTTTTTGGAGCTGTATAGTTTGCCCTGCCAACAGGCTCAGGGCAGCAGCAGGTTTCTGGAAGTGAACTTTATCCATCATTTGCATCATTATAGATGGTGTCTTTGGTGTTGAATCAGTTGAGTCCCTGTCCTTTATTTTGGGAATTTGGGGCTTCTCCTTTTTGTTGGTAGGTTTGATTCTATTCTCTCCTGGCTCTTTTGGACACTTGTTCTTGGGAGGGTATTGGCCAGCAAAGGATCCTTAGAGATCATTTAGGTAAACTCATATTGTAGTGTGGGTGCTTCATGTGCTGGCACCACATGCAAGAAATAGCAGGTACATGGATTGAAAGTACAAGCTTGGAAGAATTGAGGCACCCCAGAGGTGCAGGAGAGCCAGCACTGGAGAGCCCAAGAGCTGTAGAGCCTGAACCTACGAATTTTATTTAAATATGCAATACAACTTTCTAAGGTATTTTGTGGCTATCTTCTAAAAATGTCTTCACATAATACTGTCGTGGGAAGGAAATGTAAACTCTGATTTTCTGTTTTTTTTTTTTTTTAAATTAAGTCATTTGTACATAGATCATGAATACATTTATGCCATTATGGGATTCAATGTGTTGATTATTTGTGCAAATTGGAGTGCTTACATCCTGTAATCAACATAGCCTTCACCTCATTTACCCAATTATGGCGTTAAGACAATTGTGTTCTACACCTAATAGATCCAACTTGTACTTGTAATATGCTCCATGGGTATGGTCTCCCTACTAACCCTCCCTCTATCAACCCACCTCCCTCCCTTTCCATATCCCTCCCCTTTCCTCCTTCATACTAGGCTATAGTTGTGTTTCATTTTTCGTAGTTCTTAATTTTGACACATATATGACAGATGTTTTATCCCAACATGGACACCAACTCCAGGAATTCTCTTAGGCAGCTTCTCCTCTTGGGGACCCAGAAAGATTAGGTGCACTCACAAATTATTGTTTTGTCTTCTTTTGAGTCTATAAAGGGAACCCCTACTGTGCTTAAGGTTTTTAAAAAACCTTTCCTAAAAACCCTTGGAATAGCGAAAGCTTTGGTACATATACTCAGAGTGTGCTTAGGAATATTGCTACAAAATATCTTGAACATTTGAAAAAAATGCTGAACTATCATAGAAACAAAAGCATACTATCCTATACTTGTGGTCCCCAACGTCCATGCCATGGACCTGTACCAGGCTGTTACCTGTTAGGAACTGGGCCACATAGCAGAAGGTAAGTGGCCAGTGAGCTATCAAAGCTTCATCTATATTTACAGTGTCTCCAGTTCTCTGGCATCACCTCCTGACCTGCACCTCTTCTTAGATAAATGGCAGCAATGGATTCTCATAAGAGTGTAAACCCCACAGCAAACTGCACACCTGAGGGATCTAGATTGTGTGGTCCTCATGAGAATATAATGCCTGATGATGTGAGGTAGAGATGTAATGTGCTTGAGTCATCCCCAACTAAACCCCCCTCCACTCCCTGGTGCATTGAAAAATTTTTTCCATAAAATCTGTTCCTGGTGCCAAAAAGGTTGGGAATTGCTGTCCTATACTTTTTGAATAATGAAAATAAAAACAAAAGTATTCTTCCTCCATTCTTCTGATTTCATTCTCTATTAGAAATAGTCATGGTTAAGTATGCTGTATATCCCTTTTAATCCTTCCTATATTGCTATAAATTTCTGTGTCTTCTTTTCTCTGCATAAGTAGCATAAACACACTACAATTTTCCCTTCTTTCTTTTTTTAGAAATAAAACATGACTATATATATATATTATTCCATTCTACAGATGAATCACCATTTTTCATCTTTTCTCTTGATGCTTATTTTTGCAATATCCACTTTTTCTCGGCTGAATGCTGCTGCATTGACATCAAAATGCACCTATTTTTGTACTCTACTTTAAAAATTGGGAATGCTGTGTACAAGAAAAAAAAAGCATGGCATAATAAATACCATTTAAACCTATATAACACTTTAGTCTTTATCAATATTATGTTGTAGATTCCCCCTTTGTGATTTTTAAATTTCTGGTTAATGTGAGGGTACAAATAACTAGGTTACAATATTTGCATTTGTTCAGCAGAGTCCCTCCTATAGTTGTGTCCTGCACCCAAGAGGTTGTGCCATATACCTTTACACTGTGCTTATTAAGTGGGAACACACCAATCCCCTCCCCTTCTTCCTCCCTCTCCCTCACACTCCTTCCCCCAACTTGAGTTGAGATGAGTTTTTCTCTTGTGTGGGCATGTATTAGATTGTCTGCTGGCTTCTTATTAGTATTGAGTACACTGGATACTTGCTTTTCCATTCTCTCCTTTTGTGGTTTTGGGCAGGGGTTAGAGAATGACCAGTATTTCCAGCACTAGAGGAAGGGAACCCCTGGTCTAGGCTTCTATGGGGCACATGTTTTAAAACCTTCCATCAATTTGGAGTGTGGTGGTAGTGAGGGGATCATCCTTAATGCCCCAGATTTACATTCTCCTACACCTCTTAAGAGTTCCTCTCTGAGAGTGTTATGTTAATCATGTCAAGAGAGGATATCTATTTCATTAGTGGCCCTCAACTTGGTTTTTTTCATACTTACTTTTTAAAAATGTTTACTTTCTTTATAGAAAACATGCCATGTTTTCCTTTCCTTTCCATGCCTTCCCTTTTTTCCTACTTCCTCTGTTCTTTTCTCCATTCCTTTCTCCCTCCATATTTTCTTTCTTCTTTCTATCACCTTTAGAGCACAACTTAATTTATCAGGTAAACTACTCATTTGGAATGCTTGGATTGGAATTACATTTTACTAAGGAAATTCTGAGTTCAAAATCAAAATAAGCAGCTAATCAACATGCTATTTCTCTGATCTCTCCTTTTTGGGAAGTCAGGACTGGTGGAGTCCCAAGACATTCTAAGATTTCCACCTTGGCAGACACAGATGACTTCCTGGTGGTGGGGAGCTGTGGTGATCCTGGAAATTTCCACCTTATTGATGCGGTTTCAAGGTAGCTCACCTTTCATGGTGGTTCATTTCTAGACTTTAGAGAGAGAGTAGTTTGACCAAGACCAAAGTTAAGAAAAATGGTTGCAGTAATAATTGCTGATTAAATCTAACTAGAAGGATGACAGATTATACAAAGAAAGGAAGAATCCTGAGATAAAGACAAGAAAAACTAAGGTGGTATTAATACTATAGAATCTACATTTTAGAGCTAGACACAGTGATACATCATTATTATCCCAGCTACACGGGAGGCTAAGAGGGGAAGATCACTTGAGGCTTGCAGTTCAAGACCAGCCTGGGCAGCATGGTGAGATCCTATCTCTACAAAATGATTAAAAATTTTTTTAAAGGAATCTATATTTTAGCAGGCATTTGTATGGACATGGTTTAAAATGATTATATCAGACTACATCATAACAGAATTTTATTATATTTGTGGGCAAAATCAATTTATGAAATTAATAAAATTAATTCATTTCTGATTAGCTATTCAGTAAAAATGTTCCTAAGGTGTCACTGACATAGGCATATGCACTTATATTAGATCAAAGACATCAATTTTTTCTCTTGGAAACTGTTCAGATCACATATGGTTGACCTGGTCCAATTACCTTAACTGTAAGATAACAAGATTTGACCTGCTCTTTAGTCAAAGGTGATCCATTAGAACTCACTACTTAGAAATCAACTTGTGACTGAGGCATTTTTCATTGTGACAGCTAGACAACCTCAGAATGGTTATCCTAATAGTCTCTGATCTTTTAAATAGAAATAGTCACAGTGAAGCTGGTTGCCATGTTTGTTTCTCAGAATCTTATGTATAGTAAATTACTCCAAAGCAATAATCTGTTCCTGATTCTGTCGTGACTTTCCTTTATTATTCTTTGAAAGGAAGCCTCATGCATGCAAAATCATATGCTCCATCACTTCCCAAGTTACGACATCTCATCTGGGAGTGATTGGAGCCTCTGTTCCTTAACATTTCTTTTATGACTCCAAGATTAAAAGAACATATTTTATCTTATTTTTATTATATATTTTGGGGGAGGCACAAAAACAGTAACTCTTAGCAGGGGAGGGAATTATATGACATCTGACCTAGAAAATAGATGCTAATGTCAACTGATTGGAAAGATCACAATCTGGGTATTTTTGTATCTGTAAGCATAGCCCTGACCAGATGAAAAGGGGAAATTACCTCAATGTAACCCCCAAATATCATTTCATGTGTCAAAAAATGAAGTTACTCTTCTTTGACCAAAACAGAACCCTTAGTTATCCATCCTCATTGGAAAAGTCAGTAAAAGTAGGGAATTATAAAAAATAGCTTGCACAAATCTTTTGGGTTTTGTTTAAACTTGGAACTCATAATTGCACACTAATTTACCAGGCTAGTGAAGTAGGAGAAGACCTTGTCCTTGAGTTTGGACTTTTTGATTAACGCTCTTCATTGGTTCCAACACATGTGACACCCACACAGTATCATTTACAAGGTACAGTTTCAGGGTTTTTGTTTGTTTGTTTTGTTTTTGTCTCACTCTGTCACTTGGGGTTTAGTGCTTGGGCTCAAGGGATCCTTATGCCTCAAGCTTCCCAAGTAGCTGGGACATAGGTGCCACCACACTTAGCTAATTTTTTCTATTTTGGGTGAGGGGAGAGATGGGGTCTTGCTCTTGCTTAGGTTGGTCTCAACCTCCTGAGCTCAAGCAATCCAGCCATCTCAGCCTCCCAGAGTGCTAGGATTCCTTGCACAAGCCTCTGTACCTGGCCCAGTTTCTTGAGTAAAGGGGGAACTTATAGGAAATGACAGAGAAATCTGAGAGCAGCACTCTTCTGTATGTTTTCCCTCAATCTTTTATGGTTGTCGTGCTCATGCTTAATATAACAATATTTTTAAAAAGTGACCTGTCTGTGGTTTCCTCCCAATGCACTTGATATGGTTTTATGGAGACAGTAAGTAGACCTTTTCCTCTTTGTATTCATCTTTCTTGCTTTTAATGATATTTAATTAAGTTATATAAGGAACAGTATAGTAAACTCCTTGTTATCTGGAACTCAAGACACTGGCACTCTCAAGCAACCTGCTCAACCTGGCAAGAAAAAAAAAAATCAGAGTTTCAACTTGGTGCGCAGTGCTGTCAGTAAGCCCAGGCTTCATGCCTCATTCCCGTGGTTCCCATGTTTTCTCTATAGCAGTTTTAAGTCTTAATGTGTGTTATGTGAAGTTAAAAAAATATGGGAGTGAAGTCTAAAAGTGTATTAACTGCCATTTAACTAAAATTGTACTGTTCACTAGTGTATTTACAAAGCTGTTTTTTAGTATAATAAAACTGTGTTACAGTAAGTGAAGTTTATCCTTATTTGCCTTATGAAAAGGTAAATATTTTTAATTATTGCTTTTAATTAGTGTATTTCAATATTGATATCATGTTAATACAAAGTTAATGGTATGCTATAATACAGTAGGGTGTATAGAATTAGTTTGGCGTATTTTTAATTGTAACTCTCAAGCAACCAGAAAGTACATTTATCCAGAATCTACCAATCCCCATGGGTTCCAGATAATGAGATTACTGTAATAATATACTGGCATCCCTGGATTTAGAAACCCTCACCTGTTGCTAAGTACAATGCAAGGGCTTGGGCAGTATCATCAGGATGTATGGGGGTAGTCAGTGGTCTACTGGTTGTGAGAATTCAGCATTCCGTGGGTACCAAGCAGTATGTTTTATAGAGGACAGTGAGACCCCCAGTTAATATTTCCTAGAGGCTAGTTAACAGAGAGGTTTTGAATTCTTATCACCTACAGGTTCTTGTAGGTCAATGAACAACTCTTCTGTATTCTTTGATGGTGTCAACATGCAGAATGGCAGCCCTTCCATAATGTCTTTTGTCATTAAGGAAACAGTTTAGAGTCCTTTAAAATCTAGTCTTGTCTTAGGTACTCAGCGAATATGCAGGCAATAGAAGTGTGTATATCAAGGAACTCTGCTTCTTAAAATATTTTTGAGTGCATGGTATCTCAAATTGTGTAGCTCCTTCAAAGTTATTTTTTTGTTTTCTTTTTTTTCCTAAATGATACATGCATTATAAGCAATGAGAACTATTTGTATTCAACAACAATAGAAAAAAACCCTCAGTGTAATTTAATGTTGGAAATCAATATTGTATGTCCCCAATTGAATTGAGAAGTAGAGATGAAGACTTTTATTGCCCCAGGTAGACTGGAAAATGTCGGTGCCTGCAAACCTGCAGTCAGTCACAGAATATCCAGTCACTGCCCGTTTTCATTGCTCCTAATCTTCGGCAGCTCCAGGATACTGCCTGTTCTGCCTAACAATAGGGTGACCTTGACCAGGAGCCCTCTGAACCTTCCCCAGGGGCCCCTCTGTGCTTGTTCGCCCCTTGACATCAGCCTTCAGAGGATATGAAATAGAAATCTTAATGAAAGAAGGGAGGGCTGAGATTTTACTGTGTGCTTATCTGGCTAAACTAGCATTTCACGATTATATTTGATTTTTAAGTCATTCTGAACTCTATCTGCAACTCTGCTGCTTTTCATCTTTTCTTGGCATCATGGCCTTTACTACAAAGCTTATTTCAAGGGAAAATGTGTTAGAATTCAAATCACCCACTCCCGTTTCATGTAAGTGCGTTTGTTTGGATACCCGCTTATGAGATGTCCTTCAAATGATTGCTTTTAGTGAAATCAAAATGACTTGAGGACCCCAAACTTTGAGAACTGAATATGTATTTTGTACTATTTCAGTGGTTCCTCTTATAAGTTGGGTAAGTGTGAACATGAAATCATTAGAAATGAAGAGGGCTGAGGCCTGTGTTCTAGGCTGTTCACAGAATTCTAAATTAGCAGAAGGAAAGGGCTCAGAGCAAGTGGTCACTTCATGAGACCTCAGAAGCACTGGAGTCAGGTCTGTGATTCAGCAATGCTTCCATATGGGATGTTGGCTAGGCTTTGTTTGTGTTGGGCAGATACTTTAGGGCTGCTACAAATAAGAGCTGTTTCTTGTTCTAAGAGGGTTTTTAAGTTTTGTAAGTAATTTGGGGCAACTGAAGTGGTGGTGTCTTTTTGTAGATTTCCAGGGGTTTTTAGAGGAAAGGTGGGAGGCTCCTCCCAGGGGCACAACCTGCTTCCTCATCTGCAAACCTTCCCTCTGGAGCAGGAGTTTAGTTCTGGCTCTAATGGGAAGTGACTCCTCATAGCTAGAAAGAGCATTCTCAGCACAATACCAAATAATGATGTTGTCACTCTGCTTTCTATTAGGGTGAACATATGTCCTTCTATGACTTACTAGGTATCCACTTGTCACGTGTAATAAAAACATTGAGCACTCACTATGAGCAAGACATGGACGGGAGTAGGGAGCAGTGAGAGGGGAAGGGGGGAGAACGTTTGGCAGAAGGAGAGAGGCCATGAGGCGGGATCTCCCCTAAAGCGCACATTGGGAGGGTGTATAACATGCCCCCTGGGGGAGGGGCTCTTCAACAAATGGAACTTTGCCCTGGAAGGGAGAACAATGTAATCTAAAAATTGTGCTCTTTTATATTTTTGAGTATGAAGAAATACTCAAAATTATAAAAAAGACATGGAACATATAGTTCACTGCAGCCTCATTTTTTTTTTTTTTTTTTTTTTGTAGTTGCCCAGGCTGGTCTCAAATTCCTGGGCTCAAGTAATCCTCCTATCTTGGCTTTCTAAAGCATTGGGATTACAGGTGAGTAAGATTTAGAAAGATAAAGTTCCCACAGCTGATACATGGCAGAGCTAGGATTTAAATACAGTTTGGTCTGGCTCCCCAAACTGGTTTTAATAAGGAGAGGCTCTCTCAGGATATCATTGCAAAGAATTTTTCAGCATTACTCATTTTGTATTAGAGAAATCTAAGCACCTAATATTCCCTTTAACCTCTTAAATTCCTGGGAATGAGAGCCAAATGAAAAGATAAATATTTTTAATTATTGTGTTATCAACAGATCAGCTTGCATGTTGTTGAACAGATAAAAAGCTTTATCATCCTAATACATTTATTCAGGAGAGGGATGAGAAATTAGTAGCTATTGTTTCACATGTAGGAAGGAGAATGGAGGATATTCTGTACTAATATAAAGTATCGGCCCATGGGAAGGGAAATTGGTGCTTGTGATGAAACTACCAGCTCCCACATCATTCCAGACGTCCATCTCTGGGTGCTTATAGTGAGCTGTGCTTGGCAAAGCTACGTCCCCAGCAGGCTGTCCTCTGCTCACTCTGGGTGTGAGCACCATGGCAGGCCCTGGTTCACCTCCAGTTGCCCAATTTCTGCAGGGCTGCTGCTTTCTGCAATGGTGTTGGGACCTACATTCAGACAGGCTGGCTACCTTGAACCATGGTAGTGATTTTCTTTGCAAGTATTAGCCAGGGTGTGGCCTCATGTGAAGAACGATTTTATATGTGATTGTACAACATCATGACAAATGTGTTTAAGCTCAAAATATCCCAGAGATGAAATTGCCAAGCGCAAAAGCTATCTAGATGGATTTTCTGACCTTCTTTTGCATCAGCTAACATTTTTTTTATGTTCTCAGGAAATAGCTAGAGAGATTTTTATATCCATTCACATTTCAATCCTGGGACTCAGAAAGTTTCTATATTGTGCCTTAAAGAGTGAGATGTGTGCCACTATTAAACTTGAACTGCTCTGGACAGCTGTGCAGATGGAAAAGAACTACCACACTTGAAACATTTTCATTTTGTTGTGTACTTTCGTGTCAGTGCAGCTGGTCTGAATTCTCTCTAAAAAGATGGTGTGCAGCTGTTTCTCTGAGGCAGACCCTGAAGGCAAATACCCATCAGCCCACTGCATCCTTTCTTATCTTGGCAAGCCATTTTGTCCTTAACTCTGTTGTGTATAATCTCAAAAGATTGCTATTTATCTGAATCTTCTTTAGGATATAATACGGGAGCTCACTCTTAGAAGTTCCAGGAACACGGCATTCCATTGTCAAAGCTTTCCTGCGTCTCCTACCCCCTCTCAGTTTCACAGTTTCCATGGCAACATGTGGCTTTGATGGCACCTCCAGGATTATTACTATCATCACAGTTATTTCTTCTGATTACTATTGTTGCCTATTGTCATCAACATCATTTCAACTGTCGGTTAGTCATCTCCTGAACCTAAACCCCTGGCCTCTAGGGAATGCTCCTTCAAAACAGTTGAAAAGCAACAAAAATAAAAATTAGAATGTAAATCCCAAGGGGTTACCAGTGGTGCAATTATCCTACAGCAAAAATTTTTTTTCTCTTCTTTAAAAAAATTGTTTTCCCCACCACATCATTGTAATTCCTCCTGAATATACATAGACAAGGTTGGCGTGGTGCCAAAATCTATGGAGTTGTTGCTACGGCTGTGGTTTTGTTTTTAGACAAGGACTATGCGTGTGTGTGTGCTTGGGTGTGTGTGTGTTTTGGTGGAGAGAGTGAGGCAATACAAGAGCTTTCCTAGTATCACTAAAGGAAATGTTCAGGAAGTGTTGGAAGTAGTTGTTTAGAGATGGGATTTTGATAGACTTTTATCGACTGATTTAATCCCACCTGCTGCCAACTCTCTGTGCCTCCTCGAGTTTGAGGACGAAATAGGCCTCCTTTGTGAGAATTACTTGCATGTAAGTTAGCACAACGGCCAGTGTCAACTGGGGTAGCCCGTACTTTTGAGATCTACTTAAACTTGGCTTGAAATACTACCTCCCAGGTTATGAGAGTCCAGAGCCCTCATTCTAATTTCTGCAAGTTCCCACAGCTGCCTTTTTGGTGTGCCTTTCTGTCTCTGGGCTCCTCTGTTAACGTGGCTTTTTTTGCTGGCTTTTTTAGTGAAACCCTAAATGTGGAATTTGGCCGCTTCAACAATTTTTAGCAGAAACTCTTTTGGCCAGCTAGCCTGACCATTCGTACGTTCCCCTTCACAATCCCTTCTTTTTCTTTCTTTTATTTCTTCATTCTTCCTTCCTTGTTTTCTCCCGCCTTCTTTCCCACCTGCCTTTTGGTCTTGCTAGAGACTGAGGATTTGACCGATCACAACATAGAGGACAGCCTTTCTTCACCTGTCTACTAGCTCCGCCTGCTCCCCCGCTTCTTCCCTCTCTTTCTGGCACATTCAGGCATTTCTGCATCTCCTTCAGGATGGCCATCCCTGAAAGGAATTCTGTGTCCTGCTCTTGATTTCAGTTGCTCCGATACAGGTCTGCAGCACCTGCCCACCAGTTCCACACAGGGAACAAGAGCAAAACCCAGCCTTACTTTATGGTTTTGATGCATCAGAGCTTGCTGCAACTAGCTGCTCAATGCCTTGAGGACCTCAGGAACCTGGCAGGTGACATACCTGAGTCGAAGGGATCTGGTGGGAGAGGCAGTGTGGAGCGGGGGACAGCAGCTGTGTCCAGAGATCCAAGTCATCCCAAAGGACTGTAAGTCGCTCAGCTACAATGGCTGCCTGTGAGGGTGGGTGTCCAGTGTGGCCTTGTCTCCTAATTTTTAAGAATTTAGAGATCTGATGTTTTATATAAAATTTTCCCAAAATGTAAATTTTTCTTTTCAAAAAATCTTGCAAGACAAGATTGTGTTGGTCGATACGTGTTTGTCTGGGAGAGATGGATCTACCCTCAGCTTTCTGCTGGCTCCTCTGCCCTGGGCGTTGGGCTGGATGTTTCTTGAGGCAGCTCCAGTCTTTCCCCTCCCCTCTGTGATACTGTCCCCACTCACAGCCAGCTGGGTTGGGGTGTCCTCTGCTTTAGAAGAAGCTTCAAGGCAGCATGGGCCTGAGGCCTAGTAAGCTCGTTGATTCTAATTCAGCAGCAGCTGAACAACTAACTCATCTCTCTGTGCTGTTAATTTCTAACTTGTAAATCAGGAATAATAATCTGTCATTCAGTGCTATTACGGAAAGTAAATTATTAATATGTATGTGTGCGCACGCGTGCGCATGCATGTATGTACTCAAGGAGCTTAGAAGACTTCCTGGCACAAAATAGTCAGTATATGTTAGCTATTATATGGAAAGGACTCATATGACAAATTCTTCCTGAAATTTAGTACAAAAATAAAATAACTCAGATGACTGGTATTTTCCCCTTCACTTTATGGCAGATTTAATATAGGCCATTGTATTTCTTCTTTTAACTTGATATCAGCTCAATCTGAGGCTGAAGTACAGGAAATATCTCATCTATGATTGTATATGTACAACCACCATTCTATATCCTTTGTTATTTTTTATCTCTGTCCCATGAACCTGGATATCTTTTTTTTTTTTTTTTTATTGTTGAGGATTCATTGAGGGTACAAGAAACCATGTTACACTGGTTGCATTTGTTAGGAAAAGAACCTCTTACAATCGTGTTTTGCCCCCAAAAGGTGTGGCACACACCAAGACCCCAAGACCCCACCCCCCTTACTCCTTCCCTCTCTCTGCTCTTCCTTTCCCCACCCCTCCCTCATTCTTCCTCTCTCTGCTCTCCCCTTCCT
>CAUYON010038776.1:0-24662 GCA_963573935.1 Arctocebus calabarensis | reverse complement strand
GGCCTGGGGAAAGACTTCATGAAGAAGATTGTCGTGGCAATTGCAACAACAACAAAAATAAACCAATGGGACTTATATACTTGATTTTTAATTATATGTGTGCATTACTAAGTAAAAATAAATGTAAATATGTAACTTTTAAACTAAAATTTACAAGGTTCTAAAGAAATACTCAGGCTCTTTTTTGTTTTGTTTTGTTTTGTTTTGTTTTGAGACAGAGTCTCACTGTCACCCTGGGTAGAGTGATATGGCATCACAGCTTATAGCAACTTCAAACTCTTAGGCTTGAGCGATTCTCTTGCCTCAGCCTCCCAAGTAGCCAGGCCTACAGGTGTCTGCCACAATGCCCGGCTGTTTTGTTGTTGTTGTTGTTGCAGTTGTCATTTGTGTTTAGCAGGCCTGGGCTGTTTTCAAACCCATCAGCCCTGGTGTTTGTGGCCGGTGCCTTAACTATTGAGCACCGGGCGCCGAGCCAGGTTCTTCTAATATGAAAATGTTTTTATCCTCCTGCCTCAGAAATTAAAGTAAAATAAGAACATTAATAAAGTACCCTTTACCTTAAACCAATGACATACAAATGTTTCATGCTGTGAAACCTATGGTTGTTCATTTAGGATTTTAACACAATTCTTTACCAAAGTACATATATACTTATTTTCATATTTGATTTAGTTTCAATTAAATTTATGGGGCTTTTTATTGTCTAAAATTACTCCTGGATAGAATTCTTAATCATAGCTCACCTTGAATTTTGGAGTTTTCAAACTCTTTCAAATGGATTATCTAATTAGATTCTCTCACTAACTTAGGAAAACAGAATAACAGTATTTCATCTCATGGGATTTGTAGTAAGATTAAAAAGGCTGTTTCCAATCCTAACTCTGCCATTGATGTTCATTCTTAGTAACATGTTTCATGTTTAGTAACATGACAACAACAATGAACATATCTCTGTGTTGTGAGAATTAGGTGAGATAATGTAGAAAAGGGCACTCAGTACTTAGGCACATGGTATCAAAGAAACGTTAAAGATTTAAAGATTTGATGGAGAATGTATAACATGGTTCATACATGTAATCTCCTATGACAGAGCCAGGCACTGTACTTTTAACTGGAGAGACAGCTGTTATCATTATAAAACTCTTAAAGAAATTATAGTTCATTGGGAAAGATAGTTTTAAAGTGTCATTGGCTTCCAGAGGTCCATATCTTTGTGGGACTATAGAACTGCTATATTTAGTTTGTTAGTATGCCTAATTCTTGGTGACCTTTGGAAGAGGCACAAACATTCAGACTATAGCAGATAGATAAATTTAAATTATATCTGTATTCTCATCAAATATTATCAAAATCCTTGTTTCATATTATCTCAGTTACTTTAGAGTAACAGAATTTTTGACATGTTTTCATCCTGCTTTTCTCAACCCTGCAGCACACCTGTCTTCCATCACCAATTTTTCTGCTAATGTTTGCCTTAGGGGTGTATTGCACTGCCCGGAGATTGAGGTTACCAACTGTTAAAATCTATCAAAAACTTATTGCATGTGTATAATGTGTTATGTAGATTCTCTTATTTAATCTTCTCAACCATTTTATGAGGCATGTACTGTTATTAGTCCCATTTTATATATGAAAAATTAACATTCACAGAACGTAGCAAACTTGCATGCGGACAGTTGACAAAAGGCCCACTGATTTGAATTCCAGGTCTGTATTTTAGTCACTGTCCTAACATGAAATATAATAGTTGTTTGAAGATGTCTATTATTTATATTTTTTGTAAGTCTAATTTGACATTTTATCCACTTTAGTTTTGAAATAACTAAAAGTTATTCCAGGAAAAAAGTGATTATGGAAAATGTTATGCTACTGAGTTAAAGGATTATTATCTATCAGCTGCTATGCGTGACCTGGGTTACCACGACATTTTTGACTGTTGCCACAAGATAACGGAACCATACAACAAATGGTTGTATTTTAAAAGGCAACATGCTGTCTAAAATCATTCTATGTAAAAAAAAAATATTATCCTACCATTGCACAAAGTCCTATTGCTCGAATATTTTTTTACTGTAATGACCAAATAATGGAACTGAAAATGCTTTCAACTTCCCCAGGCCTTTCTGAACAAGCCTAAAGACAATTGCACTGTTGCTTTTGAAAAAACAAATTAACTTTTAAATTTTATTTTCGCCCAGAAAAAATATACAGTACTAATTATGGAGTAGAAAAAATTATCAGAAAAAAATGTCCCCCTCTTATTAGAAAATGTCATTAAAGGTTTCTTTTACTGCGTTTTCAGTCATATATGTACATTTTATTTTAATGAGAAATTCAGAAGCCCACATTTTTATTATAGTACTTCTCCTAACCTGCTGTGCAATGACAGGTATCTCTGGGAATTCTCAGTCCTCACGTTTCTTTTCTTTAAACACAACTTGGCCTTCATGCTCTTGGATTTTGTCCATCTCTAAAGGTCAAAGATTCTAGCTTTTCATAAGTGAGCCACTGAAATAATCTGAAAGATAAAATAGTTTTTACTTCAGGTTAGAATAAGCTGATCATGATTCTAGAAGACTAAAGAAGACATTTTTCTTTGATTTTTTAATTAAGTTTTAATTAAATTCAAAACTGTATATGTTTATGGGGTATAATGTGATGATTTGATATACAATGTGGAATGCTTTAAAACAACTGGATTAACATAGCCATTACCCCACTTACTTGTTTTTTTATGGTAAGACATTTAAAATTTAGTTATTTTGAAATATATCCCTTGCACTGTGCACCTTAGATGAGATACTATCAAATCCCCTCCCTCCTCCCACTTCTCCTCCCCTCTCTCTCCTCACCCCTCCACTTTGCTGGACTATATATGTGTTTTGTCATTCCTATGAATGTGTAAGGGTTCATATATTGGTTTCATAATAGTGTTGAATACATTGGATACTGTCTTCCATTCTTGATATACTTTACTAAGAAGAATGTGTTCCAATTCCATCCAGGTAAACATGAAAGATATAAAGTCTCCATCTTTTTATAGCTGAATAGTATTCCATGTTATACATATGCCACAATGTGGTATAATCCATTCATGGGTTCAGGGGTGTTTGGGCTGCTTCCATGATTTCACAATTATGAATTGGGCTACAATAAACATTCTGGTACAAATGTCTTTGTGATAAAATGATTTTTGTTCTTCTGGATACATACCTACTAAAAGTTGACATTCTATTTCATCCCACAATTCCATTACTAGGTCCTTCCCCAGAAGAACTAAAGAAGATATGATTAAAGGATTTTTATGTTTTATATATTTATTATATTTGTCATATTTTGGAAAATAAATTCTCTGAGGATGAGGATATTTCCTTACTCTATTTTGTCAATAGTGTCTAAAATGCCATGCTGAGCAGAAAAAAATTTCCTGGCAATCATATGAACCAAAAAACAATTTAAATAATATTTTGAAATATGATTCTAAAGCAATAAAAAGGACAAATCTTATCTATAAAATGATTTCAGACAGCAGATATGGGAGCTTATAAATTCCCTTCAGTATCAAACAAAAATAGAGGCATTTATTTTGAAACAATCATATAATATGCAATTAAAGATGAATTAGAAGACCCTATTGTTAATTAAAATTCCCTACAAATGGCATTTATTTACAGTCATGACTGGGCTCAAACATTCAATCATGAAGTTGGAAAATTTCTCATTTTATTAGGAGTTTAGTTATTAAACATCTATTAAGCTGTTAATACCTGTCAGGCCCTTTCATATGCAAAATATCACCTAAACAGATAATTCTAAAAGTGTGTAAGAAAGCAATAAAAGTCAAACTAATAAGTTTAGAAGGAAGGCAAGAAAGAATAAAGGAAAGCATTCCCCCATGCCAATTTTTTTTTTTTTTTGGCCAGGGCCAGATTTGAACCTGCCACTTCCAGTATACGGGGCCAGCACCCTACTCCTTTGAGCCATAGGTGCCACCCCCCAGGCCAATTTTTTCAAGTGTTTCCCCTGCACTCTAAGAATTTTTATAGTTTCATGTATTATATTTAAGTCTTTTATCCAGTAAGAGTCAATTTTTGTTAGAGGAGAAAGGTGTAGGTCCAGTTTCAGTCTTCTACAAGTCGCCAGCCAATTCACACAGCACCATTTGTTAAATAGGGAATCTTTCCCCCAATTTATATTTGATAGGCTTATCAAATATCAAATGATGATAAGTGTCTGGGTTCATCTCTTGGTTTTCATTTCTGTTCCATACATTTACTTCTCTATATTTATGCCAGTACCATACTGTTTTGATCACTATAGATTTATAGTATAGTCGGAAGTCTGGTAGCATGATTCCTCCTGATTTGTTTCTATTTTTGAGTAATGTCTTGGCTATTTGATACTTTATGAGGAGGACCTCTTGGGCAATTGAAGCAACACAAAAAATACATTGCTGGGATCTGATCAAACTAAAAAGCTTCTACACTACCAAGAACACAGTAAGTAAAGCAAGCAGACAATCCTCAGCATGGGAGAGGATATTTGCAGGTTATGTTTCTGACAAAGGTCTAATAATCAGAATCCACAGAGAACTCTAACTTATTAATAAGAAAATAACAAGTGATCCCACTTCATTGTGGGCAAGAGACATGACAGAAGCTTCTCTGAATTAGACAGGTGCACAGTCTACAGACACATGAAAAAATGCTCATCATTTTTAACCATCAGAGAAATGAAAATCAAAACCACTTTGAGATATCATCTAACTCCAGTGAGAGTAGCCCACATTAAAAAATTCCAAAATTACAGATGTTGGTGTGCATGTGGAGAAAAGGGAACACTTCTGCACTACTGGTGGGAATGCAAGCTAGTATGTTCCTTTTGGAAAGAAGTTTGGTGAACACTCAGAGATCTAAATGTAGACCTGCTGTTTGATCCTGCAATTCCTCTTCTAGGTGTATATCCAAAGGACCAAAAATCATTTGGCAATAAAGATATTTGCACCAGATTGTTCATTGCAGCTCAATTCATAATTGCCAAGTCATGGAAGAAGCCCAAGTGCCATCGACCCATGAATGGATTAATAAATTGTGGTATATCTACACCATGGGATATTATGCAGCATTAAGAAAAGATGGAGACTTTACCTTTTTTTATGTTTACATGGATGGAGCTGAAAAATATTCTTCTTAGTAACGTATCTCAGGAATGAAAAAAAATATCCAAGGTACTCAGTACTACTATGAAACCAATTTATAATCACTCATACTTTCACATGAAAGATGAATCACAACTATAGCCCAGGATGAAGGAGGGGGATGGTAGGGGATAGGGGGTGGTTCCATAGAGAAAGAGTTAATGTTGGGACCACACCTATGGAGCATATTGCAAAGGTACAAGTCAAATCCATCAATTGTAGAACACAAATGTCTTAACACAGTGATTAAGTAAATGAGGTGAAAGCTATGTTAATTAGTGGGATGTAAGCACTCCAATTTATACAAAAATTCAACACATCGAATCCAACAAAGGCATAAATATATTCGTGATCTATGTATATATGACTTAATAAAAGAAAAAAAAGAATATAGGAAAGCAATAATAGAGGCATGACAAAGGAAATGAAGGTTATATCTGCTAATGAAATGCCTGTGTATCAATTTTTATGGTTTCTACAAATGATATTCAATATAAGTGTAATATTTGTTTTAATAATTTAAGACAAAAATGAGCTGAAGTATAAAAGATACTGTCAGTGCCCCCCTCATATCCCCTCCATCAACCAGGAGAGTACCTGCATCTTTGGTGAACAGTTCCTGTGGGTGTGTAGAGCTTCCTACTTCAGGGACCTGGGTGTCTCTGAGTAAGGCCTTTTTCTAACCACAGGAGCATGCTTATAGCCAAGTGCAATGAAGAATTAATACCCTCAGGGAAACAGAGATGGAGTATAAATACTCCAATATCTTTAATAATTGGTGAAGCAATTCTGAATTGTATTCTGTACATTCTCTTAGAGAGTCCCCAGAAAATTTTTTAAGCACAATAGTTCCACATGAGTACCCTACTCATTAATAAACCCTTCATTGGTTTTCCTCCTCCCTTCCTCCCTGTCTACTCCCTCTTTGTCTTTCCTTTTCCCATTGTCATAACCAATGAAATATTTCCACTCACATCCTCATCTCAAGATCTGCTTTGGTGGCAACTTCACAGAAGACATGTGATCTCAAGGGATATCCTTAATTCCTTAAAATATTGGACAATGTAGGAAAAGGTAATGTTTTAGATTCAAGGCAGGAATCCTCAATAGCTCCTAAAACTGATGTCTGAAAGTATGATGAGCAACAAGATAGTTTCAAAGTATCTTCCACAATAAAATTATCAACTGCAAAGGGGAAAATACGAACTGCACTGTGAAGAAACATACCTAAAACCTTCTTAACAATGGCAGGCAAATTACTGATCCCCCAAGATGTCCACACCTAATCCCCAGACTCTCTGACTGTTTTTCACATGGCAAAGGAGATTTTATAGCTGTAATTAAGGTTAAGAACCTTGAAATGGTTTTTTTTAAACATTATTTATGCAGCCTAATCTAAACCCATGATCCTTTAAAAGTGGATTTTTTTTTCCAGCTGTGATCAGAGGGAACTATGGCTACAGAAAAGTAGACAGATTTTTGTGACATATGCAATGCTACTGGCTTTGAACATAGAGGAAGGAGCCATGAAAGCCAAGGTTGCGGGTGGCCTCGATAAGCTAGAAAAAGGCAAGAAAGGGAATGTTTCCTTAAAGACTGTTGTGTAGGGATAAGGAGGAAGGGGGGAAGATGCTTTGACTAGGGGTATCCTAGAGACAGATGATGCAAGGAGATGCTTTGTCTACTAGGAGGAATAAACTGACATGAAGGGGGCTACCAAGAAGAAACAGATGATGCACGAAGAGGTCCCCAAGGACTGACCAGATGTTTGGTCTATAATATGGGGGTCTTCAAGTACTGACCAACCAAAAAGAGACAGAGAAACCACAAAGTGGAGATATTATCAAGACCTCAATAGACAGTATTTGGGGCATGTACACAAAGCATCCCTAATGACCTACCCTCATTAACAATTAACAGTAAAAATCATACCCACCAGCACCATGAGTGTTTATAAATACCATGGAAACCCCCAGAAATAGCCTTATGAGGATAGAAAAGGGGAGGGTTCCCAATTCCAGAATTCTCCACCCTTTTCCAAGGAAGATCATAAATATTTCACCCTCCCCCCACTTAACATAAAATTATGGAATCAACATGAGAGGAGAAATCTTATTAAATTCAGAATTTTCTCCACTAACAGGGACTGACCCATTCCTTTCTGGAATGCACTATGCATCAATAAACTTTGACACTTTGCCTACTTGTACCTATTTGTTCATTTACTCTGCTGACTCAGTACCAGTAACAATTCTTTAGTACTGGGAACCAAGAACCAGGGGCACAGCAGGCTTTGGCACTGGTCTGAGAGGCTAGGCCCCTGCAGGGAGTGCCCATGTGGACATTGGGGGCCAGATACCCACTCTAGTGCCCAAGACTGACTTAAACAGTTAGCCCACTAAGAGGACATGGTGGTTGGCTGGAGTTTCTCTAAGCCCCTGCCTGTCTGCCAGCCTCTAGCTCTCTTTTCGACACTGACTTACTACTTGAATTTTATTTATTGCACCATGTTGGTGTGGAGGGCAGGGTGGAGGCCTGCCCTGGACACAGGGGCCCTCCTGAGCAGTGGCCTCATCCTAGGCACTTGGAGCCTGACCAGATTTTCCCCTATACTGCTAACCCCACCTCTACCTCTCCAGGGAGTCTCTAAGAGCCCTGATCCTTTGCCCTCCCAGACCAACCATTCGATAGCCCCGAAAATAACACTTGCCAAAGGCCCCAACATGCTGGATGGGGAGCAGCAGAGAGTGGGGAGAAAGGGTCCTACCAGGATGAAGGCCGCCAGCACCCCTGCTTGTCTACCAAGTCCCCACGGCAGAGGTGTGTCTCATGCTTGGACAAAACTGCTTACCCATTTGGTTTTGCTTCCCTGTCCTTCTGTCTGCTGGTCTGTCAGGGCCACTCCTGTCTGTGTATTCCTGGAAAGCTCATCACTACAGACCCTGGTACCTTCCCAGTCTGTCCCATACTATTATCCATAAACCAGTCTATCTGTCAAAAAAGAAAAAAATAATAAAGCACATCGGCCCTCCACACACGCGTAACAAAATCTACGGAAAAAAACCAACCTACCAACTCCTTAGCTTTAGCCCAGTTGGACCCAATGAGACCTATTTCTGACTTCTGACTTACAGAGCTATATTAAAATACATTCATGCTGTTTTAAGCCACTAAATTTGTGGTAATTTATTACAGCAGCAATAGGGAAGTAATATATTTACCAAGTGACAAGAAACTAATATATTAACCAAATGACTAAAGGCGTTATGGGGAAAATCAACATTGTGTGAACTCTAATGTGATTCACTGAAAACAATAATATAACATCGTCTCATTCAGTTAAGAGTGCTATAACAGGCGAAACTTATTAAAGGTAGAGTATTAATGTCTTTATATAGTGATCAAGGAAATGCCATGAAGGATATCTGTAACAGTATGATTAAAATATTTCTGAATGTATATGAATCGTGCCCTGTGATTGCACCATGTACATAATTAT
This sequence comes from Arctocebus calabarensis, assembly GCA_963573935.1. Classification (NCBI taxonomy): domain Eukaryota; kingdom Metazoa; phylum Chordata; class Mammalia; order Primates; family Lorisidae; genus Arctocebus; species Arctocebus calabarensis. Next base: position 15,966 of record CAUYON010038776.1, on the reverse strand, counting down.
GATTCAATAAAATTATTAAAAAAAAATTCATGCTTAAAAAAAAAAAAAAAGAAAAGAAAAGCATTCCCATAAAAACTCAAAGTATTCATAGACAGAGTTCACATTTTAATGAGGGAGATTTTTTCAGGAATGACATTGTGGTGTTGTGTTATCCATGCAGAAGTAACATTAGAGCAGCTGTAACTTGTTTTTATCACAAAGCACTCACTTTAACAGCTGAACACATTAAAACATTGAACTTGACATTGAGAAAACCACATTTACTAAGCTCCATTTCCAAGAAATTTCAAATAAGCTATTATAGAATAAATAATTTAAACCTCTACATTAAAACTAAAACTAAAGGTTTTAGATGCTTATGCCTACAAAGGTGCATATTTATTATGACGTCAGCACTGTTTTCCATAGGAACAGAAAATATTGTATTTCTTCTATAATTTGGACCTCCTACTCTTTAGCATAGGGCTTTCAAGTCTTTTTAATTATTCGATAATCTACTTTAACCTCAGTGTTATTTCTCAACTCTCTAGAAGACATTATCACATAAATTTTCCTAAGTTTTTTGGCAGCTATCAGATAAATAATCATTTGATAAAAATCTCAAATGTAATTTATCTTTTTAGTTCTTAATTTTTATTAGATCACAACTGTATACATTTGTGGAATACAATGTAATGATTTGATATACAATGTGGAATGCTTAAATCAAACTTGTTAACCATCACCTCACTTATTTTTGTGGTAAGACATTTATAATATACTCTTGGTTGTTTTAAAATGTACACTTACATTGTATACATTAGGTGAGATGCAACCAAATACCCTCCCTCCACTCATCCTCCCCCTTCTCTCCCCTTCTTTCTGGACTATATTTGTGTTTTATCATTCATATGAATGTGTAAGTGATTATACATTGGTTTCATAATAGTATTGAGTACATTGGATTTTTTTTCCATTCTTGAGATACTTTACTGAAGAATATATTCCATCTCCATCCAGGTAAACATAAAAGATGCAAAGTCTCCCTCTTGTTTAAGGCTACATAGTACTCCATGGTATACATATACCACAGTTTGTTAATCCACTCATGGGTTGATGGGCAATTGGGTTGCTTCCATGACTTAGTGATTATGAAGTGGGATGCAATAAACATTCTGGTGCAAATGTCTTTGTTGTAAAATGATTTTCATTCACTTGGGTAGATACCTAGTAATGGAATTGCAGGATCAAACAGCAAGGTCAACTTTTAGTTCCTTGAGAATTCTCTGTACTTCTTTCTAAAAAGGCGGTATTAGTTTGCAGTCCCACCAGCAGTGTAGAAGTGTTCCTTTCTCTTCACAGCCACGCAAACATCTGTAGTTTTGGCATTTTGTGATATGGGCTAATCTTACTGGGGTTAGATGATATCTCACAGTGGTTTTGATTTGCATTTCTCTGATAATTAAAGATAAGGAGCATTTTTTTCGTGTTTTTGGCCATTTGCCTGTCTTCTTCAGAAAAGTTTCTGTTTAAGACTCTTGCCTACAAAGAAATGGGGTTGTTCAAATGTAATAGTATTTCCTAAAAGTCTGTTAACAGAAGCCAGTTTTGCTGAACATTAATGGGAACATTCATAACTGCTAGTAACCTTTCCCTGTCCATCTCTTCCCCACATCCCTGCAGCCCAGACAAATGTCAGTTGGAACAGCTGGATAGTGGTCATGGTTTCTCCATAGCCCTCTTGTCTGTAGTAGGTATTTGTTCTGTGCTCACAGACTTGATAAATGGCTGCACAATTGAAAACACACATTCCTCATAAAAAGAAGTCTGTGTTTTATCTAGGAGCTGTAAGCTTGCTGGTAAATACAAAATGAAAAGAACAGCACCCAAGAGAAGAAGTGAAGGAAGAAAGATAGGGAGCTCACAGTGGGTGAACTAAGCAAAACATTATGAAGCACGACCCAGAGCAATTCATCCAGCAGCTGGGCTTCAATCACATTATCTTTTCATTCTCAAACGCCTCTCCCCGCTCCTTAAGGTCCTACTACATGACCTCATAGACAATAGGTCTACACCACTGGGCCATTGCCGACCACCTGTGCCTTTTTTTTTTTTTTTTTTTTTTTTGCTAGAACATGTGGTGAGGGAAGGTGGGGTGGATGAGAGATGCACATGGGACTCTTCCTCCTTTCACTCTTCTAATTGTCTTTCTTGGAACTCCATCTTCCTTGTGTTCAGTCTTTGGTATTCAGCTTGAACCCATTAGAGTGTCTGGAAAAATTATTTCTTTTACAGCCCCTAAACAAAACCAGTATTCATTTTCCAAGCTGGAATCACAAGAGAAATATGAAAGCTAAGTGTACATAGTATAAATAAACATGGTATGGGAACACAAGAACGGAACACAGCGGCCTGACACAGACAAGAGAGACAATCCAGCATAACAAATAGTAAGTTGTGCTTTGCCCGTGGCATTTTCTAGCTCCATCAATAATTATATAATACAACAGTCACTGATTTCTCAGCCCTGGATCAATAATGGGTTTCACAGCCCCTCCAGAGCTGTTGTTGACCAAGGTGCTTGCTCAGACCCCCACCCCATCCATGGCAAAAATCAATTCTTGCATAACTGCTTATGTGCTTAGAATGTCAGCATCAGAGCAATGGAGAATTGTGGAGTTTAATAGCACTGCAGAACTCAGAGATTTTGTGTCTGCTCTTAGAAGCCCATGCAGCTGAATCAGTAGCTTCAAAGGGAAGTCCCCAACCCAAAAGATAAAATATAGTGGGAACTTGCAACAAATGGCAGCAGCAATCACAAATAGATATTATACTCATTGACCCAGAGCAGACTGTGGCAGGATGTCAGTGTTTTTCTAATGTCCTCTGATTAACTTATCCCGTATTCTAACAGATGAGCGGACAGCTCAGTATTCTGTATGCTTAGTAAGATGGGATAGTAGTTTCCCAATATTACTTGGGATAGATCTTCTGATTATGGACCCCAAATATTCCATCACATCCTGTGGTGCATCAAAGGGCAATTACATGAAATCATCAACTATATTTTTCAAAATGTGAAGAGGTTCTATTTCTTTTTACATAGTAGCATATTTTTAAATTAGGATATTCTCTGAAAAACAACACTAGTTTTATGTACTCCACATGAAAAGGAAAGGAGATCTAGCAATCATCATTTTAATCTGATCAAAGCAGATGGCCAAACTTGCCATTATAGATACCAAACTAGATTTTAAAAATTAAATTACTCCATTTGGTTGTCTGCCTTAATTTAGCTAACTAGACAATGGTTCTAATTCTTCTTCACTATTAAAGTTCTATAGTAATAGTATGTAAATGAAGGAAGAATTGTGAAATAGTTCTTTTAGTTTCTACTGCATTCCCCTTTATAGGGTTACCTTAACTGGTGGCCATAAAAATGTCAGCATAGTGTAACATAAGGCATTAACACTCTTAATTTTTTAGTTTTTCAAAAAAATGAAACCCCCCAAAATATAGTGATTTGCCCAAAGTTAGGAACAGCCTCAGCATGTCAGACAGAGGTCTAGGACCCACGTGCTATCCACTGTGTCAACCCTTCAGCTAAACTGACAGATAAATATTTTTGTTGGTTTTAGAGGCCATGCCCCTAAATTATCCTTCCTGTAATAGACTGAATTTTTGTTCCTTTCAAAACTCATGTTAAAATTTTTCCCCCCAAGGGGATAGTATTAGAAGGTAAGGCCTATTGGAGGCCTTACCATACCTTACCATTAGATCATAAAGTAAAGCCCCTGTGAATGGGGTTATTGCCCTATATAAGGGATGCCTAAATCTCCTTCACCTTCTTTCTATCATATAAGGACACAGCAAAAAGACAGCTGTTTATGAAAGCGGAAGCAGGCCTTCGTAGCAGGCCTTTGTTAGACGGCAAATTTTCTGGCACCTTGCTCTTGGACTTCTGAACCTGCAGAACTATGAAAAACATGCTCATTCTTTATAAGCCACCCTATTTGTAGTATTCAGGTATAGCATCCCCTTCTACATAATTTTTTTTTTAATTTCCCCATTACCCTTAGGAAATAAAGCTAAGAAAGAATGAGTCTGTCTCACAAAATGGTATTCCCAGTGGTCAGGAAAGTATCTTCTGAATTTTCTCCTTCACTTTCCCAAGTCCATAGCATTTTTCTAGCTATGGCATTGCCCAAACATAACAACTGGATTCTTTGAGTTGCTCGGAACCAACTCTTTGGACTAATTCTTGACTTCTCTTTCTTGTATGTCCCATATCCAATCCATCACTAGGACCCACCAGCTCTACCTTCAACATGTATCCAGCATCTGACCAATTCTCATTGCTTTCACTGTTATTATTTGGGTAAAAGTCACCATTGTGATCCCCCAGACTAAATGCAGTAACTTCGTAACTCTAACTACCGGGGGGTGTCACTGTCCCTACCATTGCCACACTCTTCTTTCTACCCAGGTCATTCTCATCTTATTAGCCAAAATTATCCCTTTAAAGCCTAAATCAGAATATGATACTTTTCTACTTAAAACCTTCCAATAACACTCTACAATACTCAGAAAAAAATTAAACCCTAACAACGTTCCATGAAGCCTTACACAATTGCATTGCTCTAACCTCATTTTCTCTCTACCCACCTGCTCATTCTGAGCCTGCCATGTTGGCTTCTTGCTGTTCCTTGAATACTCCAGGCATGATCTGGCCTCAGAGTTATTATAACAGCTGCCCCCACTTCCTGGATCACTTTCCCCTCAGATACACACATGGAGAGTTCTCTTTCTCAAGATGTTGTCTACATGTTATCTTCTCTTGCCTTCCTTTAGAAAAGCTGAAACTGGCTCTCGAACCCCACCACAACATTGCCTACCTAATTTCTTTCTTCACAGTCACCTTCTAATACACTGTATAACTCGGTTTTCCTTTCATGTATTTTCTGTCTGCCCCATCAGTATGTGAGCTCTGAGTGGTAGGAAGGAAGGAGGGGGAGTCAGAGAGGTTTGTTTTGCTAACTGCTACAACCCCAGCACCTCTAATAACAACACAAGGCAAATGTTTGATTAGTATTGATTGTATAAATTAAAAAATGATAAGATAAATGTCAGATTCAGGGAGGAAGGTGGATAAGACAATTTTAGGCAAAGGAATCCTTCTTTGTATCCTGTTCATCATCTCCAGAGGCAAATTCTTTCTCAGATAACACGGGCTCAAGCTATCTATTACAAGTGGTCTGGGTAATCAGGTCTCTGGTCTCAAATGTTGGAGATAATCTGATACTAAATAATGTTCTTAGGCAGGAAAAAAAATGGGGAATGGGCATGCTGCTGTTATTTCTGTAATTGCTGGAAATCCATTCATCACTGTCTCCTGTGCTGTTCCCACCCAGAAAGCTTGAGTCAGAATTAAATAGTTCCTGTATGTGAGCACTCCCTGCTCTTCAAGGGCAAGTTGACAAAATCATAAAATGTGGAACTAGGGAACAAAGAGATAGAGAACCTTGCTGAGGGAGGTAATATGTGATACTCTGACTTCCTAACTTCTCTCTATGGTTCCTTCCAGCCTTGACCTTTTTTGTTCCCTCCCTTCTTTACTCCTTGCCACCGGTAGGAGAGGTCTGGAGTGGGTGAAATGGTTTAAAGCTGCAGTCTCCAGCCCTGGGTGTGGACTGGTTCCTTGGCCCATTAGGAACCAGGCTGCACAGCAGGAGCTGAGGGGTGAGTGAGTGAAGCTTCGTCTGTATTTACAGCTGCTCCCCACCACCTGCATCATCACCTGAGCTCCGCCCACTGTCAGATTAGTCGTGGTATTAGATTTTCATGAAGCTCACACCCTACTGTAAACTGCACATGCAAGGGCTTTGGGTTGCTAGCTCCTAATGAGAACCTAAGGCTTGATGATTTGAGGTGGAATTGAGCTGGTGATTCTAGCCCTGGGAAGCCACTACAGGTACAGATTATCATTAGCAGAGAAGTGTGACTGCACAGAGACCAGAATCAATCAATCACTTGCAGACTCACATCAAAACTATCCTCCTGACACCCTAGTCCATAGAAAAATTGTCGTCTATAAAACCAGTTCCTGATGCCAAAAAAGGTTGGGGATCACAAGTTTAAAGGACATATTACACTGAGAATCAGGATTAGATACAGCAACCTAAGGCCTTACCAAAGTATCCAGAGCACTCTAATGCTTGAAAAAAATCCCAGCAGATACAGCAAACTTCTCGAACTCCTGATACAAATGCAAGGCCTGAGCCACACTCCTACACAGCTGGGCTGATCATATAGTCTACGGAGCTTGTAAACAACCACCACAGGCTGGCTGACTGAGCAAGGAACGAGTGATTGAATATGACCTCAACACTGTCCAACTGCCTAGCTACAAGGGCTCCCTTTCTGAGTATTCCCTCAGTCTCTGTACAAAAGTAGACTGCTATAACAGCTATGACTTTTCCTTTCAGTCTCTTCTTTGAGCATGCACAATGCAGCGACATGAATAGAAGGAGCACCCACAGAAAGGAACTAACTCATGTAGAGTCAGCAGAAAAGTCTGGCTGTTAGTTTCCTCAGAGAAAGAGAATGTAAGCTGTATCTGACCCAAGCAACTCCTGCGAACTTTAATTACAGCACTTGGAAAGCCTCACATGTAAGGTAATTAAAAAGAAATTATTCCCTGGGAAGAAATAGGCCAATTTGAACTGAGGATCTTTTTCTCCAAGAAAATCCAGAAATGAAGTTGGTTTCAGGTAACTTGCCAAATAATAATTTAAAAAAAAAAATGCTCCTGATAAAAAAATTCAAACACCTTTTTTCTTTTTTTTTGAGACAGAGCCTCAAGCTGTCACCCTGGATGGAGTGCTGCGGCATCACAGCTCACAGCAACCTCCAATTCCTGGGCTCAAGCGAGTCTCTTGCCTCCTCCTCCCAAGTAACTGGGACTACAGACGTCCACTACAACGCCCGGCCATTTTTCGGTTGCAGCCATCATTGTTGTTTGGCATGCCCGGGCTGGATTGGAACCCGCCAGCTCAGGTAGATGTGGCTGGTGCCTTAGCCCGCTGAGCCACAGGCACCAAGCCTCAGACACCTTCTTAATCAGAGTTGACAGGTTAAAAATTTGGTCATGGGGGAATCTATCTCACTGACAAGGTAATGGAAAAGGTATAGTTAGTTGAATAAAATGAATTAAACATGGCAACTTTTGACTCAGTGTGAATCATGCAGAGAAGGTAAAGAGACAATATGGAGAACTAAATAGAAGGGTCATTGTCTCATTTTAACAGCCACTCAGGCTATTGGGCATGACGGATATGGATATTTTCAGAATCTTTCCTGTTTTAAAGAACTTCCACGCTCAAACGGTTATGCGAGTCTAGTCTTAAAAATATTTAAGTATGAAGCATTCATCCTATTCTCAGATTTACCCTGAATGAGTCCATCAGATATTAGGCAAATCAGAGGGAGAAAGAGAATAGATGATAGATAGATGATAGATAAACAATAGATAGACAACAGATAGATTAAAATCAGGAATTGTGGGAAAATATTGCCTTTCTGAATCTAAAAAGTGAGCATGGAGTCAAGTCCTCAGAGGATAAGAATCTTCTCCCAACCCCCTTCCCACTCCGACTTTTTGCTTAAATTTGTCAAAGTTCTTCATGCCAAACTATATAGAACCTTGACTCTAGTAGGAAGGTATACTAAAATAGATTTCTCTGGCTTTGAGATGAATCAAAAATTGCCTGCTACTAGAACAGTCTAAAGAATTACACAGTTTTGTTCAAATTTACCTGTGTTCCAAGGAATGTCTGATTTTTAAGTAGAAATGAATTCGTCCAATATAATTATTCAGTGGTCACTTAGTACATATTCAGCATAATTTTATATACTTTGATACTTGAAAGTCTTCATAACATTGCCCTGAGGATTTTCAGCCTTGTATATCATATCCTTCATTACACTTATCATGGCTATAATTGAATAACTGTGTGACTATAGCTTTGTTTGCTCACTGCTTTATCACTGGTTAGGACAGTTCCTGGCAAATTATACTCATTCTAAAAATAATAGCTGGATAGACGGATGAACAAATGGAAAATGAAGGCAGTTTCTCCTCATTTACCCCCTCATTCCCAGTGACAACAGAGTTACCATTTTAGAGCTCTTTAATATAATGAAAGGTTGTTGAGCACAATTATAAAGTAGAAATATTATCACCTAAGTCCTAAGCAACTCTTAAAGTGTGAAGGTAAAGCCCCTTCCTCTGAGCTCTCCCCTCTGGTTAAACAGATCATACCTAGATTTATGGGTATACTTGTAAGGTATGCATATTTCTGTGCTCAAAATGATCACGACAAGTTCCTGTTATTCATTTACAAGAGATTTCTGTATTTTCTCCAAAAATCATTTGGGCTATATAATGGAATGGAACAATGTGCACCACGGTGTTCTTGAAACCAGGGATTTGAATGCCAACTTGGTTTTCTACCCCTTGTAATCAGTGAGAAATAGCACTTATTAATTCTGAGCTTCATTCTCTCCATGAAAAAATATGGAGAACTCATTGCAGGGGGGTTGGGAAGATCAATTGAGATTATTAAAGAAAGGATTAGCAAGTATTACAAGTGTTCAATATGTAAGGTAGTATTTTATCATCAACCCTTAGTAGGCTTGGACCCTCTACATTGACACAGGAGAGATGACAGGAGTGTGTGAGTTTCATTTCCCACATTTTTAATGGAGTACTGATCCCTTTTGGACAGGATCAAAACCAGATCATTCCACAGAGCTAAAGTTCAAGAACGTCAATCTGGTGTAGAAGCTATGAATGCCACAGGCTCATGTTGTTGGAGTGAAAGATGGACTCAGCCCAAGGCCTGTATATAGCGTACCTGCACGTGTGTCCAGATACTTTGCTACTATCTACTCCTGCCTTGCTAATCTGAGATATAACATGCCAAGCCCAGGCCATATTATCAGGAAACCTATCATCTCGGCACAAATTAGGGGAGGTGTGTCTTGGAAAAACAAAATTCAAAGTCCTGCAAACCGTATGTGCACACAAAATTTAACCAAACAATGCAATGTTATTTACAACACGGATCAGCAGAATCATACATACAGGGACTACTGGCTCAAATGATGTGCCACATATAAGTTTAATTAGGGAGTAGCTTAATATTCTTCCTTCCAGATGAGCATAGGATGTGAAGAAAAATGTACCAGAAATTAATATAACTGACTCCATCACTTACTAGCTGAATAATCTTGGGCAAGTCCCATAACTAATCAAGGGAGTTTCTTCATCTGAAATAATGTAGAAAATAGAAAATAGGCAAAGTCTCTACTATATAGGAGACATCCAACAAAAAACTGCAGTTAAATTTATTCTTACTCTATCCCTGCTATAGACTGGGGAATAAAAGATTGTGCTCCCTCCAAATTCAAATGTTGAAAACCTACCTCCCAGGGTGATGGAATTGGAAGATGGAAGGGAGGCTTTAGGGTGATTAGATTGTGCAGGGGCTTGTGAGTGGAATCAGACCCAAGAGATTCCACTCTTGCTCTGCCCCTTCCACGAGATGAGGACACAAGAAGGTACCACCTATGAGAAAGTGGACCCTCACCAGATCCTTAATCTGCTGGCACTCTGATTCCAAAATTTACAGTCTCTAGAACTATGAAAAATAAATGTCCTTTGTTTATAGGCTTTACAGTTGAAGGCATTTTGTCACAGTAGCCCTAGTGCAGAAGAACAGAAATTGGTTCTGAGAAGTTTAGGTGCTATTGCAATAAATACCTAAAACTATATAAGCAACTTTGGAACTGGGTAGGTAACAAGTGTAAGGAAAGGGTTCTGAAGTACATGCTAGAAAAACCTGTTGCAGCAAATGGGATATGAAGGACAATCCTGAGGACCCAGAGGACAAGACCTGAGGAAACAGCTTAATCTTCTAAGGGAATATCTAAGTGTTCATGAACATGTTTCTAGAAACTGAAAGAAAAGTGATGTTCATTATAAAGTGTCAAAGAACCTCAATGAATTGTGTTCATGTGCTAGTGTTCTATGGTTGGTAAAACTTGTGAGTGGTGAAATACAGTATCTGTTGGAAGAAATTTTGAAGCAACATGTAGAGGATGCAATATGATTTTTCTTTTTTTTTATTAAATCATAGCTGTGTACATTAATGCAATCATGGACTACAATGTGCTGGTTTCATATACAGTTTGGAATATTTCATCAAACTGGTTAACACAGCGTTCATGTCATTTTCTTAGTTATTGTGTTCAGACATTTATATTCTACATTTAGTAAGTTTCACCTGTACCTTTCTAAGATGCACTGTAGGTGTGGTCCCACCAATTAACCCTCCTCCACCCTCCCCTCCCTTGTCCCTTTCCCCTCTACCCTCCCCTCCCTTGCCTCTTTCCCCATATTCTTATGCTATAATTGGGTAATAGCTTTCATGTGAAAGGTATAAAACTGTTCCAGTAAAATGCAAAAAGAGAAATGATTTAAAGATCAAATTTTTAATCCAAAGAGAAACAGGATTAAAGACTTGGAAAATTCTCAGCCTAGTTACATTGGGGTGAGGGGAAACACAAAAGGGTGTGGCTGAGCTGCCCTTAGGGTGGATCTGTGGGAGCCAAATGCTATTCATCAAGATGATGGAAGAGAGACCGCAAAGGCATTTCAGAGATCTCTAGGGATGCCTCTTCCACACAGACTCAGAATAAAAGTCCTTGAGGGAAGAATTATTTTGAGCCTCCTGAATTCCAGCTATGCCCTAAGGACCACCTAGACAGCCCCCCAGAGGGAAGAGGAAGGAAAGTTTGGCAGCATCCCCACAATGTCATCTCTACCCTGGCATCAGTGCAGGAGTTTGGGAGGAATAGTTACGTCCACCCAGATTTCAAAGCATGGAGCCCCCCCCCAAGTCTTTGCTTGTCCATACAGAGAGGGGAGGCAGTGTAGAGTGTCCACATTATGACAATAATAGTATATAGGGCAGGGCTGCTCCCACTAGGAAATGCAGGGCGGCTGGCATGTCACTCCTACTGGGGAAAACCACAGAGAGCTACAGTGGGGGGAGTATCCAGAAGAGCAGAGAAGTGGAGTCACCAAAAGCCAGGGGTGCTGTGCTGCCTGAAGCCTTAAAGGCCCATCCCTGCAAAGGCGGGACTTCTGCCCCAGTGGGCTTGTAGGATGAAACCTTGAGTCAAGATCACTCTTGGACCTTGAAATGTAATTTTGTCTTCCCTATTGAACTTTGGACTTTCTTGGGAAATAGTCACCTTTTTCTTGCTTTGTGTTTTCATTTTGCAATCAGAATGTCAGTCCTCTTCCACCATATTTTGGAAGCATATAACTTATTTGATTTCACAGGTTCACAGCTGGAGAGCAGTTTGCCTCAGAATGAATCATACGTGAGTTTCATTCATATCAGATATAGATGATACATATGTGACACTAGACTTTAGGGTTTTCTGTTTTCTGTGTTTTTTTTTTTTTTTGAAAAAGAGTCTCATTTTATCACCCTCAGTAGAGTGCTGTGGCATCACAGCTCACAGCAACCTCCAGCTTTTGGGCTTAAGCAATTCTCTTGCCTCAGCCTCCCGAGTAGCTGGGACTACAGGCGCACACCACAACGCCCAACTATTTTTTTGCAGTTTGGCCATATACCCTCGGTATATGGGGCCAGTGCCCTACTCACTGGGCCACAGGTGCCACTCAACTTCAGGATTTCAAAGTGATGCTGGAAAGAGTTGAGACCTCTGGGCTAATGGGATGGAATGAGTATATTTGGCATATGAGAAGGATATGAATTTGAGGAGCCTGGTAAAAAATATGATGATCTGAATGTTTGTGTCTCCCCCTTACCAAAAAAATTATATTTTGAAGTTCTATCTCCCAAGGTGATGGTGTTAGGTGGAATATTGGGGAGATGATTAAAACATCAGAGAGGAGTTCTCATTACTGAGATAGTGCCATTATGAAATAGACCCTGGAAAATTGTCTTCTCCTTCCATCATGGGTGGAGACAAATAGAAATTGCCATCTCAGAGAAACAGGCCCACATGAGATCCTGAACCTGACAATGCCTTGATCTGGGACTCCCCAGCCTCCAGAACTGTGAAAATAAAGTTTAGTTGTTTATAAGCTGCCCAGTCTCTGGTATTTTGCTACTGTAGCCATAAAAACTAAGATAATGCTGTGAAAGCTTGACTTGAGAGTGCATTTCAGAGCATGCAGTCAATCAATAATATCAGTTTATATATTTTGTTGACGCTGTTTTCATCTGGGGGAACCTGTTTTTAAAAGTGAAGGTTCGACTTTGCACCATAAAACACATAGTGGGCTCTGCAATGATGACAAAGCAGCCCAGAAAAAGTGGCCTGATTTTGATGATCCAGGTGACTCCATGAGTAGCCATGATATTTAGTGCTTAGAAGGCACCAGAATCACATACAATTATCAATGTTGTCTCTTCAGAGGAATTTTTAACAGCTTCTTTTCTAGATTTGTTTCTTAGGGCAACCATCTATTTTATATATTTAACACTGAAGAGAAAGAAGGCTACTATTATAGTTTAACACTACTACAACATGATAGACTGAAACATTAAATAATTTACAATGACATAATATTTGTCACAATAACATTTGTCCTGGAGCTGATACTTTTCATGACTTACTATATTTGTTTATACAAATATTTGCCTACGATTAGACAAACGTGATTAACTTTTGTGGCATCTTTAGAAGATGATTGAGGAAAGAATTGTACAAAGAAAAAGAAGTAAAATGCAAAATAGAATGGTAAAAAACCTCGATAACCATCCTTAGGAAAATAAGCCCTATCATAGGAAACCAAAAATCACCTTATACTTGGTTTTCTAAGGACTATACTTATACTTACAAATATATTTATATTTTATAGTTATATTTATTGAGTATTTTATATTGTTTCTAAATTAAATGTTAGAAATTAATATAGAACTAACATTTCATATTGAAGATATAGTAAAGGTAACATCATATTGAAATATATGTTCTGTATTTATGATACTACAATATATTTTAATGTTACATTGTAAAATATTGAATTAAGCACATTTGTTATCTTGAGAACTCATGGCCATTTGCTCTTACTATAAAGGTCGTGTTGTTCTCCCCTTCATTGTTTGCCCCTTCTGTCTCCTTATTCTATAAATGTTTCAAGAATGTATTTCCCAGACACTGATAAAGAGCCATTTTATCAGCCACACTTGTTTCTAAACATGCTGTTTCACACCTTCCATGGGACAGGTTAATGATTATTTTTGGTTTTAGATGCCATCTGTTACAGCTTCTGCTGGGCCAAAGATCCTGTTTATGTCAACAAATTACTTAATTAAGCAAAGGAGGTGACAACAAGGATGAGTTTTTGAAAACGATGTGGATGTACATGAAAACTATATAATTCAATACTATGCTTAATTTGAAAAGTACAGAAGAACCCAAGATGCATATAAGAGGGCACCAACAACGTCCCCCACAGAGGTGGGGACAACGATGATCTCGTTATTACCTAGGTGTAAGGACTGGCTTTAGATCAAAGGACTAACATTGGAGGGAAGAAAGGGTCTTTCATAGACTCTAAGTGTCTGAAGAAACAAGTATAGTTCTGCCTACTATGTGACAGTATTGCCTACTGTGTCACAGACCACTGAGAGAAAATGTGCCTCTGTGTTCCTGAGCTACTTCAGGGCTTCTACAGCTCCATGCTCACTTGACAGTGAACCTGACTTCAGACTACTCGGTCTTACTCCTGGAACACTGCTTCTCATTTAATGCATGATGTCATGATGCCATTGTATATTAGATAAGACTCACAATAAGAGCAATCCACACAGACCTGCCTAAAACTGTATAAAAAGCATGGTTTTATGTCAATGGAGAAAATTTGCTAATTCCACGAGCTTTTCAAATAATGCTTTATGTTTACAAATTCATAACTCTGTGGGATTTTCTATAATTCCTATGATATTCAAGGGATAAACTTAAACCACTATTATTATAGAAAAATCTTAGATTTACTATAATTCTAATAATACTGAAGGGGTAGACTTAAACCACTGTTATTATCAGGTGTTAAGCCTAACTATTCACAAAAATCATTCATTTTGTATGTGATAAAACGTCTTTTGGTTCAACACAGGCTTCTAAATGTGACATTTCCCCAAAGTCCAATGTGTTAAATAATGGTTAGTTCAGCAACATGTTTCTAGTGTAGACACATTTATGACAATAACCCTAATTATCATCATTCAGGGGATACTTACAGCTCTGTAGACACCACCTTTGAGCAATCAGCCTAAGTAACCCCAGAGAGTAACATACCATGGACCTTGACACTAGGTAGAGGAAAAATACAAAGGTTGAAGTCCTGATATATGAATAGTGAAACTGTCATTATTGGAAAGCTTAATAAAAATGAGTTGTATATGAAGTTTATAATGAAAAAGACAAAAGTTGCATTGTACACAGTCATTGAAAACCACTATTTTTATAAACTGGACAATATGGAATAAGTTCATGCACTACCCTTCTACTGGGTGGAACTCTTAATGCGTGGAGTCCCTGATGCCAACACTGAGGCTGCTATGAAATGAATTATAAAATAAGAAGGAAGAAGAACGAAGTAGCCAGAATGAGTTCTACCCCATCCTAACCACTTTACTTCTTACTCCATAAGCAAATTCTGGGTCTAATATATGATCATTTGTCTTACTTTATCTTGAACAGTTTAGTTTATATCTGCAATCCCATTGTAATTACCAACAAAGTTTGCTTTCATTCTCAGAAGTGTCTCAGCTTGAACAATAAATTATATGGTGATGCTGCCAGTAAGCCACTAAAATGACTGAACTCCCTTCAGAGCAGCCTGACATTAAAAGGAATGGATCACTTTGTTATCCATTGCTGTCATTGCTATTATTGAATATAAAGTAAACAGAATTGGTTTGCTGCAGACAGAAATCAATGAAAGTCAATGATATAAGCCTTCGGAAAGAGAGAATGGAACCTCATTGTGGGGTGAGGCTCTTATAAATGAGTAGAATCCTATATTCACCTAGACACAGTTGATTGTATAGATGCCATGAAAATCCTGTGGCTTTGGTTTAATGCTTAAGTAGTAAGTCAAATCTGTAGCCATAAGATCCATAATTGCAACAAGAGCATCATGCCTTTGCCCTGGCTCCTTTACCACTAGAACAGGAAGAAAGTTTTATTTTACAATTGTGCAACTTAAAAATCTTTATTAGAAATCTACCTGATGTTAACCCCTGCTTATCACTGTGGAATATGGAATAAGCCATGGTACTTGCCTACAAAAGTTCACATTTTAATTGGTAATTGAAGACCAAAACAATCACAAATCCCAAGTGTGTAGCTATACGGCATCATCTTACGAATGATTTTAAAGGCAGAGTTAGAATACAGAGGGTGTCAAAATCGTATACCTTTTTTGTGAAAGGAAAAACTGTACTAAATTTGTAATACTCAAATCACGCTTGACTTCTACAATTATGAGAAGTGCGCAACATGACTTGTTTTTGTCTTTATGAGTCTATAATGGTATAATTTAATGCTATTTCTTTTTTTTTTGTACGAAAGGTCTTTATTAGTGGGGAAGCTTCAGAGCAGCATTAAGGAGAAGGAGTGAGAGAGAGAGAAACAGGGGAAGAAAGGAGAAAAAGAGAAGGGAGGGAGAGAGAGAGAGACACGAGACACACGGGGGAAGAAAGAGAAAAGAGTTATTTCTTTTTCTTTTTATACTTTTATTGAATCATAATTGTGTACATTGGTGCAATCATAGGGCACAATGTGCTTCATATACAATCAGAAATATTTTGATCATACTGTTACAGATAGCCTTCATGGCGTTTTCTTGATCACTATATAAAGACATTGATACTC
>CAUYON010038775.1:0-17415 GCA_963573935.1 Arctocebus calabarensis | reverse complement strand
GTCTTTATATAGTGATCAAGAAAATGCCATGAAGGCTACCTGTAACAGTACAATCAAAACATTTCTGAATGTATATGAATCGTGCCCTATGATTGCACCAATGTACAGAATTATGATTCAATAAAATTATAAAAAAAAATAGTAAAAATTATCCCATCATTGTGGTAGTTGTCTACAGTCACAGCTACTTGGGAATTTGAGGCAAGAGGATCGCATGAGCCTAAGAGTTTGAGGTTGCTGTGAGCTATGATGCCATGGCACTCTATCAAGGCAAAAGAGTGAGACTCTGTTTAAAAATAAATAAATAAAAAGGTCCTTTAGACAGAAGAAAAGTGACTCCAGATGGAAATTTTAGTTTGCACAAATTCATGAAGGACACCAAAAAATGGTAATATGTGGAATAATAATTAATTTTATGTGTCAAATTGTCTGACCATGGAGTGCTCAGATAAAACATTATTTCTAAGTGTGCTTGTGAGTCTAGTGGACTCAGTAAAGTAGATTGCCTTTCCAGTGTAGATGGGTGTCATCTAATCTGCTGAGGGCCCGAATAAAATAACAGATGGAAAAAGAAGAAATTCACTCCTTTTGCTTCCCAACTATCTATTTAAACTGAGACATTTTATTTCGTCTTCCCTGGCACACAGATTGGCACTCAAATTAAGAGTTTACAGCATCCCCTGGTTCTCAGGGCTTTGGACTATACTGAATTACAGCCCTGGCTTTCCTGGGTCTCCAGCTTTCAGATAGTAGTATAGGACTTCCGAGCCTCCATAATCACATGCGCCAATTCTCAGAATAAACATGTTTAGATACATCCTACTGGTTCTGTTTCTTTGGAGAACCCTGACCAATGTGCATGGGTAAATATATAAAGTTTTTTTTCTTATCATTAATATCTCTAAAAGATAGTTGATCACTTGCCCAAGAGTAATAACAATGTGTAAGGGGGTTATAACATACATAAAAGTAAAACGCATAATACTAATAGAATAAAGTCTAGCAAATAAGAAAGGGAAGTACATTGTTGTAAGTTTTTTGTCCTATACATGGTACATGAAGTAGTATAAGATTGCTTGAGGTTAAACTATAATTAGCTAAAGAAGTATAAACCCAAGCTCAGTGCCCATAGCACAGTGGTTACCGCACCGGCCACATGTACTGAGGCTGGCAGGTTTGAACCCAGCCCAGGCCTGCTAAACAACAATGACAACTGCAACAAAGGAATACCCGGGCATTGTGATGGGCACCTATAGTCCCCATTACTTGAGAGACTGAGGCAAGAGGATCGCTTGAGCCCAAGATTCTGAGGTTGTTGCGAGCTGTGATACTGTGGCACTGTCCCGAGGGTGACATACTGAGACACTATCTCAAAAAAAAAAAAAAAGAAATGTTATCCCTATAAATAACCTATAGCAAACTAACATAACAAAACAAGTTATAGCTATTACACTAACAAAAAAAATGGTATTATAATACTGGCCCACCAACCTCCATAATTGCATTATTATTCACAATAGCCAAAAAGTGAAAACAACCCAAATGTCCATCAACAGATGAATGGATAAATAAAATGCAGAAGATACATACAATGGAATATAGTCATACAACATTGTGAATATATCTAATGTCACTGAACTGGACATTTAAAAGTGGCTAAGATGGTAAATTCTATGTTATGCATATTTTACAATGACAAAAAATGGAAAAACTGGTATCATAAAAATTTCAATTCAAAAACATTCATTAGTAGATCCTTTGGATTTTGCCCTACTTATGATTTTTTCTTTCCTTGATCATGCTTTTGAAACATTCGTCTTTCAATTTATGGAAGTACTTTTTCCTTCTAACATCTCATTTTGTGATGATGCTTATTCATCTAGCATAGCAAGGGACATTTTCCTTTGATAGTCTTCCTTGCTAAATTCAACCAGGAATTGGACTCATAGATTATAAATCTTAGCGTTCAGCCTTTCAAACCAAGTGCCCCTGCTGGTGCCCTCAGGCACTATATTGCTCCTTGAGGATCCAGAATCACAGTCTACTCCCTGCCCACTCGGAACCTACACACTACGATCAAGCAAATGACCTTTTATCATCTTCCAAATAAGATGATTCTGATTCTATCTGCTTATCCAAACAATAGACACACACACATACCCTGTCCCCATACCCAAGTGTGGCTTACCTTATTGTTTCCAGCAAACCTGTTACCCACACTTCACAAAGGAGTTGTCTATAGTGATTCAAAGGTCAAGAATCAATCACTTCTCAAGAGAGACCAAAGTAATTTTCGGACAGTCCCTTGTTGGAGAAGAAAGAAAAACATACATATACACACACACACACAAAGTCTAATTTAGAGAAAGGTAACTCGTGCTTCAATTTTTGTTCAGGTTCTCATTAATCATGAAAACAAGAGGTATGCACTCTGTTATTCTACAAGTGATTATAACACCTTAAGACTAAAACCAAAACAATAATAATAATAACAACTGTCAAAATGAACTGAATGTTTATTGTCTTATTTGGTTTGGTCTACTATAACAAATTACCATTGGACTAGTAATTTAAACAGCCAACATCTATTTCCACAGTTCTGGAGGCTGAGAAGTCCTAGATGAAGCAGCCAGCAGATTTCATATCTAGTGAAGCCCCAGTTCCTCACATTCTCACACAGCCCATTCTTGGAGCAGGAAGCAAAGAAAGAACTTGTGTCCTTTCCTCTTTTTATAATGGCATTAATGCTATTATGGGAGCTTTGCCCTCATTGTCTAATCTAACTACCTCCCAAAGGCCCCACCTTCAAATGCCATTACATTAGGGATTCGGGTTCCAACATATGAATTAATGGGGGACACCAACATTCAGTTCATATTCCTCAAGTTTATGTCCTTCTCAAATACAAAATGCACTCATTTTGTACCAACAATCCCAAAAGTCTTAACTCTTTCAGGCATCAGCTCGTCGAAAGTCCTAAGTCTCACCTAAACATCATCCAAGTCAGATATGAGTGAGGCTCAAAGTATAATTCATCCTGAGGGAAAAGTCCTCTTCATCTGTGAACCTATAAAACCAAACCAGTTACATGCTCCCAAAATAAAGTAATGGGACAGGCACACAATAGACATTCCCATTCCAAAAGAGAGGAATAGGATAGAAGAAGATGACAAAGACCGGTCCCAGGCAAGTTCAAAACCTAACAAGGCCCACTACAAGATACTAAGGCTGGAGAATTCTTCTCTTTAGCTTGATGCCCTGCCTTCCAGACCCGCAGAAGCAATGCTCCCACTTCCAAGACCCGCAGGAGCAGTGATTGCCCCTGTAGCTCTGCCAGGCAGTGGCCTCACTTTTGAAACTGAGGTGGCAGCAGCCCCACCTGTTGGCCCATGTACTTTGCTCCTACAATGAGCATGACAGCACTGATGATCTCTGAATCACCTCTGGGGTCATTCTTCCCCCATTTTGAAGCTGAGTAGCTTTATGGTCTTGTCCTACGGGTCTATGAAGTTCAACAACTTTCCTTCATTTTGTTCCAATTCTGTCCCCTTCAGTTCAAACTAGCAATGTTTCTGCTGAAGTGGCTGACTAGGTCCGTGGTTCACACCCATACCAATCTCCTTATCAAATGGTGTGTCCTCCACGCACTACTGTTTTCTTCCTATCACTCTTTCTATTTTTTGTAATATAGACAGTCTGAGAATGTTCTGAATCTTTAAGTTCTGATTCCTTTTTGCTTAACAATTTTATCCTCAATTTATTTCTCTCTTCTTGCATTTCATGAGAAGCAGTCAGGAGAAACTCCTTAAGCACTGGCTTGCAAATTCTACCTTCCACAAAACACTAGAACATGAACAATTCAGCTAAGTTCTTTGCCATTTTATAACCCTACAGGTCTTTTCTCCATTGTACAACCACATGTTTCCCCATTTCATCTAAGACTCTATCAGAATTGCCCATAATGTCCATATTTCTACCAGTACTCTGTACATGATCATTTATGAATTCATTCCCTATAAGAAAACAGCATTCTCTACAGCCTTCACCAAAATTACCTTTAAAATCCTTTCACAGCAATGTTGGCTTTTTCTAGCAAACACCTCAAAACTCTCCCAGCCTCTATCCATAAGCCAGTTTCAAAGCTGCTTCCACATTTCTAGGTAATTCTTACATCAGCATCCTACTCAATACCAATTTCTGTCTTAGTCAGTTTGAGCTCTATAAACAGAATACCAAAGACTGGGTGACTTGAACAAGCATGTATTTCTCATAGTTCTAGAGACTGGGAAGTCCAAGTTCCAGGAACCAGCAGATTCAGCGTTTGGTGAGAGCTCTCTTACTGGTTTGCTGAAGGCTGTTGTCTTGTATTATCTGCCCAAGAAAGAAATCATCTCTCTCATGTTTCTTCTTGTAAGGGCACTATTCCCATTCATAAGAGCTCTACCCTTATGACTTATCTCCCCAAGGCTCAACCTCCTAATGCCATCACATTAGAGTTAACATTACAATGTATAAATTTGGGGAGGAGACACAAACAGTCCATAGTGCCTACTATGTTCTTCATCTGATACAGTATACTGGTTACCAAAACCAAACCAAAATTAGTAATAATGATAATAAGAAGCAACTACGTAATAGTTAACCAAAAACTAAATGTTTATTATGTTCAGTGCAAAAAAACTTTACATATATCATCCCATTTATTTCTCATCATTAATCTATGGGTAAGGAACTATTATTATACCTACTTTACATGGAAAACTATTCATATACAGAAAATCAACTCAGCAGCTAATTAGTGTATATAATGCTAGATACAAGAAGGTAGCAGGTATTTACCATCCATCTGTTCGTACAGGTCTATTTTGATCTGTTTATACCAAATCAATATATGTCAAAAATACTTAAAAATTCCTACTATGTAGCCAGGTATTGTGGTGGGTGCCTGTAGTCCCAGCTCCTCGGGAGGCTGAGGCAAGAGAATCACCTAAGTCTAGAAGTTGGAGGTTGCTATGAGCTGTGTGATGCCATGGCACTCTACTCAGGGCCATAAAGTGAGACTCTGTCTCTCCAAAAAAAAAAAAAAAAAAATTCCTACTATGTACTAGGGACTATACCATGCACTGGGGATAAAAAGGCCAGGTTAGTCAGGAAACCTGCCAAAGAGTTCACAATCTGGTGAGGTAGATCAATTTTTTTAAAGGGAAGAAAAGAAAAATTACCATAAAATCAGTAAATATATTACAGGAATATAAAAGAGTACCAGGAAAGATGTGATTCATATCCTGCAAACTTTCTGACCTCAAAAGAAAATTAACATTAAGTTATATATTAGTCAGAAGAACAAAAGAATGAGAAGAAATTTAATAAGAGTATAAGCAAAAATGAGTGTGAGAAAAAGTACATAGAACTGAATCTTGGTGTTTTTATGTCTTTTCATCTTTTTTATATAGGTTTCTAGATTTTATTTGAAGCCTGCAAATGATAGTAATAAGTGAATAGATAAAAATATATACTGTTGTTTTATTTTTCCCAATAGTTTAACAAATTGCTTGTGACCTTTCTTTTACCTGCTTTTTATCTCTACACCTAAGAAAGCATAACTATGAAGTCAATGTAATTGAACTTGGAAGTAATCCTCAGTAACTATTCAAATTAGCAAGAACATTAGCTTATTGAATTTTTAGTCTCTATCAATGATGACACCAGTTAGTTCATTAAAACTGCTATAAGTCTTAGTGTAGAAAAGTTTAAATACATTTCTCTGAGCAAGAACTAATAGAAAGCTGAATAAATCATCATGATTCCAAACACAGTCATTTTTTTTTTAATTTTTACACAAGGAAATTCTGAACAGGTCAGAGTATCAACAAAGTAGATTGGCTCAGTGCCTGTGGCTCAATGGGCTAAGGCTCCAGCCACATACACCTGAGCTGGCGGGTTTGAATCCAGCCCCAGCCCGCCAAACAACAATGACGGCTGCAACCAAAAAAAATGGCTGGGCATTGTTACAGGTGCCTGTAGTCCCAGCTACTTGGGAGGCGGAGGCAAGAGACTCTTTTGAGCCCAGGAATTGGAGGTTGCTGTGAGCCGTGATGCCATGGCACTCTATCCAGGGTGATAGTTTGAGGCTTTGTCTCAAAAAAAAGGTAGATTAAGTAAGGCAATCTCAATTAACCCAACTGACTTTAAAAAAAAAAAAAAAAAAAACATAGTCTCACTATATGTCACTCTGGGTAGAGTGCTGTGTGTCACAGCTTGTAACAACCTCAGACTCTTGGGCTTAAGCTTTTCTCTTGACTCACCCTCCCAACTAGCTGGGGATTAGTTTAAGTTCTGTATAGATCCTAGTTATTAAGCTTTTTTCTGATTCAAGATATGCAAATATCCTTTCCCATTGGGTAGGTTGCAGTCTCGCTGTTGCTGTGGTTATAGCTGTGGGCAGCCTCTGACCAAACAAACGCACCTGCCACTTGCCAGTTTTCCACTGCTTTTGTCCTCCTCATGGGGTCCAGAAGTCTCTCACTGACTCCCTGTGTCACCGAAGGGAACCCTCTGGGGAAAAATCCACTGGCCAGAGATGCCTGGAGCCTTGTCTCCCCACTTTCACTGCGCCCAGCTGCACCAAAGCTGTTACTCAGCCGCCATCTTGCTCTCCTCAGCTGAGTCTGAGTATATTTTGATGGTGGAGTCTGTAGAATTTATTGATGGATTAAATGTGAACTATGAGAAAAGAAAGGACAGTGGTTTGTGACTCAAGCAGTTTGAAGGATAAAGTTACCTTTTACTTAAATTAGAAAACCTCTAAGAGGAGCAGATTTGGGGCTAGGGCAGCAAGGAGGCCTTGGGGAAGAATGCCAGGGCATGTTGATAGATTCCAAAATGCAACCATCAGTAACACAGTTTGTTATGTGAGTCTAGAGTCCAGGGGAAAGGTTTTGGATAGGGATATAAATTTTGGAGCTTGCAGCATATAGACAGTATTTAATATCATGGTATTAGATGAGATCACCTAAGGAGTAAGTGTAACTAGAGAAAAAAAGATACCACAGAACATGCCAATATTTAATAATAGAAGTGATGAAGATTGTAAAGACTCAGCAAAGAAGACTGAGAAGACAGAACTAGGTCAATATAGGTTCAAGAGAAATTGTGCTTTTATTGTTGTGGTTTTTAAGGTAAAAGAAATTGCACTTTGTTTGTATATTTCATCATTAATTTATAACGCTTTCAATAACAATGTAGAAACAGATGAATTTGACTATGTCCTCTTAGAATTCTCTTAAAGTATGGATGTGATTTATTTGTGTTTTGTGATTCTATTTGTTTTTTTAAGGTATTCTATTTATTTATGGATTTTGCTAATAAACTACCTTATACTAGTTCATAAAATAAACAACATATTCTACTAGCCTTTTCTAAACATTTTTTATGTATTGCTAGCTTTTGAATTATCAATAAAGACTGGAAATTAGGTGGTACCCTTAGCTCAGTGAGTAGGGCACTGGCCACACACACCAAGGCTGGCAAGTTCAAACCTGGCCAGGGCCAGTTAAAACAACAATGACAACAACAACAAAAACTGATAGCCAGATGTTGTCGTGGGTGCCTGTAGTCCCAGCTACTTGGGAAACTGAGGCAAGAGAATCACTTAAGCCCAAGAGTTTGAAGTTGCTGTGAGCTGTGACACCACAGCACTCTACCCAGGGCAATAGCTTAAAATTCTGTCTTAAAAAAAAAGACTTGAGGCTCGGTGCCTGTGGCTCAACAGGCTAGGCACCAGCCACATACACCTAAGCTGGTGGGTTCAAATGCAGCCCGTTGCCAAACAACGACAGCTGCAACCAAAAAATGGCCAGGCGTTGTGGTGGGCGCCTATAGTCCCAGCTACTTGGGAGGCAGAAGCAAGAGACTCACTTGAGCCCAGGAATTGGAGGTTGCTGTGAGCTGTGATGCCACAGCACTCTATTCAGGGTGACAGCTTGAGGCTCTGTCTCAAAAAAAAATTAAAAAAAAAAAAAAGACTTGAAATGAAAGATGTGCTCTGCGTGTCTGTGTTTTGTGTGTGTGCATGTTAGAAAGAGAGATTTGGAAAGCATTCTGTATATTACTTAAAGCTTGATATCTATAACCTATTTTAGCGAAACATCTAAAAGAGAAATTGATTATGCAAGAAAATAATTCCCCAAGAAAATAAAAAGCTTTCCTTTTTTTTTTTTTATTCGTTTATTTTTATTGTTGTTGTTATTGCCCTAGAGTGCCATGGCATCACAGCAACCTTAAACACCCAGGCTCAAGTCATCCTCCTTCCTCAGCCTCCCACTACAACACTGGGCTAATTTTTCTATTTTTAGTAAAAATGGAATCTCACTCTTGCTTAGTTTCTTCTAGGACTCCTGAGCTCAAGAGATCCGTTTGCCTCGGGCTTCCAGAGTGCGAGGATTACAGGCATGAGCCACCATGCAGGCCAAAAAATTTTTCCCTTTGTATGCGATAATGTCTTGTGAAGTATTCAAATTAACACTTTCTGAAGTTAAATTTACTTTAAACATGTATTATTTCTAACATGCTGATTCTAGTGATTTTTATACAGATTTTACAAAGAATTTAATGAACTTAATGATTATGTGTCAATTGCTGGTGCCTGTGGCTCAAAGGAATAGGGCGCCGGCCCCATATGCTGAAGGTGGTGGGTTCAAACCCAGCCCTGGCCAAAAAACTGCAAAAAAAAAAGCTAGTCACACAAATTTTTTGGTTTTCCAGTGCAAGTGAGTTATGTTTACAGTATACCATATATTGAGTATGCAATAGCATTATTTCTAAAAAAAATGTACACACCTTAATTTAAGAATATTTTTTTTAATTTTTATTAAATTATAATTGTGTACATTGGTGCAATCATGGGGCACAATGTGCTGACTTTATATACATTCTGAAATGTTTTCATTGAACTATTTAACATAGCCTTCATGGCCTTTTAATCACAATATGAAAACATTTATATTCTACATTTAGTAATTTTCGCCTGTACCCTTCTAACATGCACCATAGGTATGATTCCACCAATCACCCTCCCTCCACCCATCCTCTCCCTTCCTCCCCTCCCTTGCCCCTTTCCCCATTTCTTGTGCTATAACTGGGTTTTAGCCTTCATATGAAAGCTATAGATTAGCTTCATAGTAGGGCTGAGTATACTGGATACTTTTTCTTCCATTCTTGAGATACTTTGCTAAGAAGAAGAAGAATGTGTTTCAACTCCATCCAGGTTAATACAAAAGATATAAAATCTCCATCTATTTTAATGGCTGAAGAGCATTCCATGGTGTACATATTAAAATGATGACTTTCAATTGGTAAATGCCTTTCATAATTTATGATTTTATTCAATTATTCTCCAGTTAAATTTAGTGCATATTAATATGACAGGAGAATTTTATCTTAGAACTATGTCAAGAAACCTTGGTACTTAATAATTCTTTTTTTTTTTTAATGCAGTTTTTGGCAACCCAACACCTCTGATATATGGAGCCAGCACCCTACACCTTTGAGCCATAGGCGCCACTCAGGTACTTAATAATTCTGTTGGAGATTGTTGATATGTTCAAGGGTTGTGAAGACACACTTGTTGCCTTTCCTAATATAGACACTCACTTAGACCTACAAGGCTAGGCTGGCATTGAAAGTAGGTAAATTATGTGGTGCTCGTGTGGTACAATTTCTAGAGAAGCCATAGAAAACTTGTTTTTTTCTTTTTTCTTTTGCCTTTCCTGGGATAACATGTTGCAGTTATTGATTGTATAGATGCTGAAAAATGGCAATTGGGTTAAATTTTAGTTCAGTCTTACACTTTGGCAAATTCTTTAATCTTTCTGAGGCTTTGTTTCTCCCCACGTTAGTTGTATTATCTTGAAAATGTGAAGGCCAGCAGGACCTTCTTCACATGGTGGTTATGAGGATGCCACAAGTAAACATGCTTGATACAGATTAAGTATTTAAAGTAATGCCCAGTAAGAGTTAGCTCTTATTTTGTTCACCAAACTTGCTAATTGTTCCTTTGTCTAAATTCCCATGTATCTAAGTGCAAATGCACGGATGAAGTGTTGGTTTGCTAAGTCTGCTGAGTCATTCATGGGGATGGAGAATGAAATCACGGGGCAAGAGAGACTGATTCATAAATGGCAGCAAAGAATAAGGAATACCATGGTCGGAGATGTTAACGGAAACCTGGCAACTTCATACTGTCTTTTATAGTGCAAAATGTGCACTTTTTTGCCCAAATTTTTGAGCGAAAAAGAAGGATGTGAATTATAAATGGGTAGTACTCCTCAGGAGTGAGAGAAACCAGTGAGCCTTCTGGGGTCTCCATGCCCTTCCACCTGGCTCTGTGGATGCATGGGGTTCCAGTCTGGAGGCATCATGATCAGGTGGGAGTAGGCCAAAGGCCTCCATCAAGTGCCACAATCAGAGGCGGGGGCGGTGGCCAGGCTGGTAAGGCAGGCCACTCTGTCCAGGGTGAGGCCCAAGGCCCAGCTGTGCAGAGAGGGTCAGGAGCCCCGTGCAGGCCCCAGGGACCTGTCTGGGCGCCCATGAGCTGAGCAGCCTCAGAAGCTTGATCCCTCTGGGCCACCAGCATGGCCACCAGCATGGCCACCTCAGCCCCGGAAGGGAGGGAAGGGCTCCTGGGATAGAGGGAAGGGGCAGTCTTCACAGAGCTGGCAGCTGTGAGGGGGCAGAGTGTGATCTGCATGTTTACTGGGGAGTGGCACACCTCCCCGGATGTGTGTCTCCCCTCAGAGCTGGCAAGTCTTTCTTGGAAGTTTGGGCTCAAAATGTAGGGGTGCATTAAACATGGGAACACATTTCACACAGCCAAATACAGTATTAAGTTTGCACAGGACCAACTGAGGGACAAAGGTATCCCACAGATGGACATTAAATATCTTTTTTTTTTTTAAATGTTTTTTAAGATAGTCTCACCATGTCATCCTCAGTACAGCACCGTGGCATCATGGCTCACAGCTACTTCAAACTCTTAGGCTTAAGCGATTCTCCTGCCTTAGCCTCCCAAGTAGCTGGGACTAGAGGCACGTGCCACAATACTTGGCTATTTTTTGTTGCAGTTGTCATTGTTGTTAAGCTGGCCCAGGCCAGGTTTGAACCCACCGGCCTTGGTGTATGTGGTCGGCACCATAACCACTGTGCTATGGGCACCAAGCCTAAATATTATTTTAATAACTAAAAGAAAAAGAAAAACGGGTTTAGAGAACATGGCTTCAATTTGTGGCCAAATAAGCTTCCTACCCTTTGTTGGGAGATTATTCTCTGTGAATCTCTCGTGCTTCTCTGCCACTTGTAAGCAAGAGGCACTGACAGCTTTGTTTGATTT
The DNA here is from genome assembly GCA_963573935.1 of Arctocebus calabarensis. NCBI lineage: Eukaryota > Metazoa > Chordata > Mammalia > Primates > Lorisidae > Arctocebus > Arctocebus calabarensis. The sequence goes on along the minus strand of CAUYON010038775.1, from coordinate 6,029 downwards.
GTGCTGGACTCACTAGCTTTTCCCCCATGGACGTCAGCACAGAGAAAAGCTTTGGAAGATGGGTAGTTGCACAGTTCCTAGCTTGGCAGCTTCTGAAAAGAAGAAAAAGAGAGCTTTACCAGCCTGCGTACATCTGAGGCTCCTTTCCTGACATTGGGATGAAAACTGCCTTCAGTGTTTACATCCAAATCTGTGTTTGCTTTGAAGAGTGCAGGGTTGTTTTTCTGCCAGTGGGTACCTAGGGGGAATAACTGCAAAGAAAAAAATCTTGCTATACAAGTGTGACTTATACATTTTCAGTCAAAATCAGTATATAAATGTCTCCATTCCCTCATCCCTTCCAGATGGAGGAGCACATCTCTATTGGACATAAAGCTCATGAATTCTTTTTTATTTTTTTCCACCACCACCCCTTTTTTTTTCTCTCCTTGTTGACACCAGTCACACTTGCAATGCCAGCCTTGGATAAAATACCAAACTGCAGGCATTGGGATCTGGCATCTGGAAGAGGAAGCGGAGAAGTTAGCTTTACATGGGGTGCACCTTGATTGATGAGAAATACGACACATAAGGGTTAACGTGGAAAAATCACCTCTCCTATTTTCTCAGGTTTTAGACTTTTTTTTTTCAGCTCTTGCAAAGAAGTCAGTAGTGTTCAATGCATAAAGTGCTGAGTCACCTACAGCCCACATTTGCGGCTCTTCGTAAAGCAGTAACCACCAACACATCACTTCCTTTGATGGGCATCATTCTTAGCCTCACTTTTTTTTAATTTCCTCGCCTTCACAGACTGGGCTTGTCATTCCCAAATAAAGAATTAACACTTTAATCCATTCTCAGACACATCTTTCTAGAAAATCTTAAGGCACTGATGTTTTCTCCAATGTAGCAGAACCTTTAGGGACATCCTATGCTCTTGGAAAGTGAGATCCAAAAATATGAGGATCAGAGAGAGACAAGGGGATAGAAGTCCTTGCATCCAACTGCATTAATACCCACCTTCTGGTTCCAGTACCTAAGGCTCTCTTGCTTACTCATTCGTTAAACTGGGAATGATTTCCCCCTTTAGAGGAGGCAAAAGCAAACTTCCCAGAGGGTACAGTATTCCTCAATAGAGACAACAAAATGCATTATTTAAAACTGCAAAATAATTAAATTCATGTAAAAAGTATACACAGGCAATAGCTGTGATCATGAGGGGAGCAAGTTTGCAAGGAGCAAAAGGGTTACTGTCAGGAAGGGAATCGCCCTGCTCCTCTGAGTTTCTCTTCAATTTGGGTATGTGTTTTCAGGATTCATCTAGGAAAATATTTTTTAAACAAACATATTTTTGAGAAAACAGGCAAGATAGAGGGAGATTTTTCCAGAAATAATAACAATCCAATATATTATTCTTTTTCATTTTTATTGTAATGCATGAAAAAGCCAGAAAAAAAAACTTGCTAAACCTACTGATACTGAGAAACTTCAGGTATTGTAACATGGAAGTTTTATTATTCTGCCTGACAATGCTATACATGTCCAGTGGAGACAGCACTCGAGGTAATGGATCCAACTGTACAGTTCACTGACTCACCATGCAATGGATAGAAAGATTCTTTTTGGCTTCAGAATAGAGATCAAATTAGTTACCCTAGTATAGGGGACTCTTTAGGACCGATGGCTACCCCGTCTCCAGCCCACGTGTTCCTCTGTCTCACACATTGCTGTCAGGTTCTAGTCAGCTGTCTGCATTTTTGATTTGGAGTGCTCTTGGGTGAAGAATGACCAGATCCATCCAAGAAAGGTGAGCATGAAATAAAGTCCACTGAGGAAGAGAACAATAGGTTTATAGATCAATATTAAGATAGAGATTTACAAAACAAGATAACTTTGATGCCCTTGTCGTGGCAATAAAAGCCCTGGTCATGACCTGGGGTTCTGTTTTATACTGTCTGGGTTGGGCCCTTGACATAGTTTAGAGGTGAACTTGCAACCACAGAGTCTTATAGTGCATGTGGACGTCCCATGAGCCTCTCTGAAATCCCACTAGGTGGATGTGGATCTCAAGTTGATTTAATATAATAATGTGATAATTAGCCTTTAGATTATTCTGGGTCATTGTCTAGACTTTATTGCACCTATGCTATTTGGTCCCTTAGCTGGAGTCCTCTGCATCCTTTTGCAGTTGGCATGCTAAGTTCTGATGGGTAGATTGGCAGGGTGGTCCCTCGCCCCCAGGTGGGAGCAATCACTCGGGACAGAGTGAAGGTGGAGCAGCACCCAGATGGGACCCGGGAGACTGCCTTCTGTCCTTTTTCCCAGGAGAGTCAGAATCCTATCTCCCTAACACTACCAAGTTCCTTTGTTTCCTTTTGTTCTCTGATTTCTCTTTCTGGAATCAATTTTCCTATTTGTATTCCTAGCTAACTCTTGCTAATCTTTATAGTTTTAGCTTTAGCTTAAAGAGAACTTCCTGCAGAAAATAATTTCTGACCTCTTGGTCTAACCCATCTTTGTCCCATCAGCAAGGTTCTTAGATCACCCTGAAAATCTAGTAGAGATTTTATGAGAGTTTTTAATGAGTGCTTGTGTTAGGTAGAAAAATTATGAATGTGAAAGAGTTTACAAATGGCCAACTCCCACATTAAGGATTTCAACAAGTTACTAGCCTTTTGTGAGACAGATTGAGAAAAGGCAGTTCCCAGCGGGAGCAGGATAGAGAGGGTGGAAGCAGATTTAAGTTCTCTTTACTGTCCATTGCCACACAGCCCCAAACCTAACATGATTACCAATCCTCTGTCCTTCCTTTGTAGACGTGCAGATTCAATATTGAGAAGAAAAGAACAGGACTCATTGGAAAGGGAAATGACACATTTAACCCACCTGGTAATAAGAAAAAATTATTGGTAGAAAAGAAAGGGATTCACTTAGGAAAACATTTCTTTCAACAAGGGAAAACGTTTTAGATACTAGGTGTCAGGAAAATTATGTGTGGAGGTCCTGATGAGAAAAAGTTTCCAGAAAGGATGGGATTATAAGAAGTGTTGCTGTCAGTTATCAATATTAATCCCTCTGTGTCTTCTAAAAGTTGCTAGTAAAGAAAAATTTCCTAAGTTATTATTTTGTATTTTTTATAAAGTAATACATATTATATGTTTCTATTTAAAAACAATAAATAGAGTGCTTAAGAAAGGTAACAATTTCCTACTTTATCTTTTCCACGTATAGTCTAAATGATTTTATTTCTTCCGCAAGTTACACATATTCAAACATCTAAAATGAAGCTAACTCAGCCATTTAAAAAATTGTCTTTTTTTTTTTCTTCTAGGCTGTTTAAATAATCTTCAGTCTTTTTCTCTTCAAATTTAGAATACTGGCTGGGCCAGATGTATCACACTTGTAATCCCCAAAATTTGAGAGGCCAAAGCAGAAAGATTACTTGAGGCCAAGAGTTCAAAGTTTCAGTGAAGTATGAATTCTACCACTCCACTCAATCTTGCGTGACCGAAAAAGATGCTGTCTCAAAAAAATAAAAAATAAAAAAAAACAACAACAACAACAAAAAAATTGAGGATTCTATTAAAAAATAACAGGAGTTTGTGACTTTTCAATTTTGAGTATGTTACAGACTGCAAATCTCACATTTTGGAATCATTTTTTTATCTGTTATTTTTGAAATTTATTGTGTAACTCATACCCCTTTCCCCTTCTTTTTTCTTCTCTTTTTATTTTTTTGGTAGAAGAGGGACAATCTGAGATCTAGTTTTCCTCTCTTATTGTTAATTAAAAATTATTTAAAATCAATGAAATAAGAAAAGCTTAAATTAAGGATTATGTAATAGGTTGGATTGCTCTCTTGAAATATAACAATGCTATGAAAAACAAATTTTACTGAGGAACTGTTCTGAATTAAAAGAGACTGAAGAGACATGCCTTTAAGCAAAGTATGATCCTTAATAGATTCTAGATTTTAGAAAATGAAGCTATAAAGAATTTTGCTTAAGCATTTGGGAAAGTGTTAACTGAGAATGTTGGTTAAGTCTGTGGTCCTCAACCCCTGGACTGAGGACTGGTACCATCATCCATGGCTTGTTAGGAACTTGGCTGTGCAGCAGGAGATGAGCAGCAAAAAAATGGGAGAAGTCAGCTCAGTGCCCATAGCAGGGTGCAGGCCACATACACTGGGGCTGGTGAGTTCAAACCCAGTCCATGCCTGCTAAAACAATAGTGACGCTCCACCCTGCAGGGTTTTAGAAATCGTTAGAAATACAGGGTCACTCCCTACAAAGATCCAGTAACAACAGAGTGATTCTGCCAGGGTCTGATCTGGGAGAGACACCTCCCCAACTCTCAGGACAGTCATAGGCAACAGTGAAAAATAATAATGAGGCAGAATCAACAGAAAAACTCTGGCAATATGAATAATCAGAGTAGATCAATTCCCACAAGGAACGACAAGGTAGATACAGCACAAGATACCTTGCAGAAGCTAATGGTTGAGGTGTCAGAAGTTGAATTCAGAGTCTGGATAGCAACCAAGATCAGCACAGTGGAGGAAAAGATGGAATTAGAATTTCAAGCAGTAATCCAAAAGATGACCCAAAAGATGTCTCAAGAACTGAACGAATTCAAAAACAAAATGACCCAAGATGTTGACACATTGAGAAAGGAAGTTGTAGCCCTCAAAGATCTGAGAAATACAGTAGAATCTCTCAGTAACAGACTGAAGCAAGCAGAGGAAAGGATTTCTGACAGGGAAGACAAAGCTTTCGAATGTTCCCAAACTGCCAAAGAAGAAAAGAAATGGAAGGCAAAGATGGATCATTCTCTCAGACAGCTCTGGGATAACTCGAAGAAAACCAATATTTACCTTATAGGGATACCTGAAAACAATGAAATGGCATCACAAGGCGCAGAGTCTCTTCTTTATGAGATTATGATAGAGAACTTTACAGACATGCCAAGAGATTCTGAAATTCAGATAACAGACAGGTTCAGAACCCCAGCATGACCCAACCCAAATAAGACATCCTCCAGGCACATCATAATTAAGTTCATGAAAGTTAATATGAAGGAGAAAATTCTGAAAGTAGCCAGATGTAAGAAATCTATTACCTACAAGGAGATGGTTATTAGAATAACTGCAGATGTCTCTGATCAAACCTTTCAAGCTAGAAGAGAATGGTCATTGACTTTCAATCTCCTAAAACAAAAGAACTTTCAACCCAGAATCTTGAATCCAGCTAAATTGAGTTTCACTTACGATGGAGAAATTAAATACTTCAATGACATCCACATGCTGAAGAAATTTGCTATAACTAAGCCAGCTCTCCAGGATATTCTCAGACCTATCCTGCACAATGACCAGCACAAACCTCCACCACAAAAGTAAACCCACCCAGGAACTATTTATGAAATTTCATCTTCCACAGTGATGAAAGGACTAAAAATGTCCACTGGACATTCTAAAGATTTATCATTACTTTCAATTAATGTGAATGGTTTAAATTGTCCTGTAAAGAGGCATAGGTTGGCTGACTGGATACAAAAACTCAGGCCAGATATCTGCTGTATACAATAATCTCACTTTACCTTAAAAGATAAATTTAGACTCAAGGTGAAGGGATGGTCATCTATATTCCAGGCAAATGGAAAAAAGAAAAAAGCAGGTGTCGCAATTTTATTCGCAGATACAATAGGCTTTAAACCAACCAAAATAAAGAAGGATAAAGATGGGCATTTCATGTTTCTTAAAGGTACCTCTCAATATGATGAGATTTCAATTATTAATATTTATGCGCCCAACCAGACTGTGCCTCACTTTATAAGAAAAACGCTAATAGACATGAGTAATGTGATTTCCTCCAGCTCCATAGTAGTTGGATAGTTTAATATTACTTTAGCAGTGTTGGATAGATCCTCCAAAAAGAAGCTAAGTAAAGAAATTTTAGATTTAAACTTAACCATTCAACAACTGGATTTAACAGACATCTACAGAACATTTCATCCTAATAAAATTGAATACACGTTCTTCTCAGTACCCCATG
>CAUYON010038773.1:0-31219 GCA_963573935.1 Arctocebus calabarensis | reverse complement strand
TTTTTTTTTTTTTTTAGACAGAGCCTCAAGCTGTCACCCTGGATAGAGTGCTGTGGTATCACAGCTCACAGCAACCTCCAATTCCTGGGCTCAAGCGAGTCTCTTGCCTCCGCCTCCCAAGTAGCTGGGACCACAGGCGCCCACCACAATGCCCGGCCATTTTTTGGTTGCAGCTGTCATTGTTATTTGGCGGGCCCAGGCTGGATTTGAATCCGCCAGCTCAGGTGTACATGGCTGGCACCTTAGCCCGCTGAGCCACAGGCGCCGAGCCTCAGCTTTCTATTCTAAGAGAAGAAATAGATCCACTCATTTCATGATATATGGTATCAAAATATAGCCATCCAAATATAGTTGTCAATGTAAGATTACTAAAATTATTTTAAAGTCAAATAAGCTGAAGTTAAGGAATTTTGAATGGTTTTGTCATTACTACATAGCTGGTAGTATATCTGCTTCTAGAAGTAAAGTAGCCTCCTATTTTATTTGAAAAATATTGGCAGCTTAAATGCATCCATCTTTATCAAGTGGAAATCAATCTCAAGTTGAAGGTACTTAGATCATTAGGGGACCTTGTATTTAAATCATGTTATTTTTTTTTGGTATCCTTTAAAAAGGGTGAGGAAACTGTGGCCTTCTGATTTTAAGGTCGTTCTCTTCTAAGTACTAAAGGAGGCAAGAAAACCTTTATTTTTCTCTGCCACATCCCTTTTAATAAAGGGATTTGTTATGTAAAATTTGGAGTCCTTCAGAAGGCTGCACTTAAGGACCCCAAAGGACACAAGTTTTCTTAAGACCACAGGTTTCCCACCCCATATCCCTTCTGAGTTTTTACATATAGACCTCTGTGCCCTCATCTTTGATTTCTCATGCTAGATTTAATTTTCTTTAATTATAGAGTTAAAGATTTTCTAAGACAAGCGAGCCACGCACATTCATAGCATACTACTCCAGTAGTATACCACTGGAAAGAGAAATATATATATTACAATCAAGTAAAGGTTTTTCCCCAATTGAACCTCCATGACATTTCTGATAGACATTCCACTAGGGAGTCTTTCACTTCCCAAACTCTCATACCTTAATTACCGTAATTGATTCCAGGAAAAATACTATGAATACTAATAGCTTTGTCCCCAAGATATGCTGGAAAAGATGATAGGACTGATAATCTCTGCTCAAGTTTACTTAGTTCCATAGGTACCCCTTTACCTCCTAGGAATTCAGGATGGCCTTAAATTCAAGGGCACGATCTGAAAATATATACGTGTTGTTTGAATGCAGGGTTACCAACCATTTTGTTTTGCCCAGGACAACCTTAGTAAACTTGTGTCCCAAGAGATCGCTCAGTCCTTGGAAAATTAAGCCAGTCATCATATTTAGTTGAAAAATATTTTTGTTTGAATTTGAAACACTACTTAAAAAGTAGATGATTTGATATTATTATTTATTTTATTGATTTGACATTTTTAAAATTCAGGATTTTCAGTTTCTCTTGAAAATGCAGGTTTGGCAATTCTGATGGCCAATTTTATGTTTCAAAATGGCTGTCTTAGCAATTAAACACTAATCTAGGTGTTGCTAGGAAGTTACTTGGTAAATTTGCTTAGATTCAACATTAGTTGACTTTCAGTAAAGGAGATTATCCTGGATAATTTTGGAGGGCCTGGTTCAATCTCTTGAAAGGATTTAAGAGCAGAACAGAGGTTTTCCTGAGGAAGAAGAAATTCTGCCTCAAACCTGAATAATTAGCTTCTCCTGAAGAGTTCCTGTAAGAGGCTGTAAGAGCCCATGCTTCTTACAGACTACTCTATGGATTTCAAATTTACCTAGCTAGATACCCATAATGCCCTAAGTCAACTCCTTGCAACTATTTTTCCTCTTTCTCTTTACCTCTACAAGGATAGGTAGGTAAGTAAGTAGGTAGGTAGGTAGATAGATAGATAGACAATTAAATACACAGATTAAATCTATTTATTGGTTCTATTTTTCTTCTCGATGATACAACAGTGGCTGAATATTTTTGTAGGATTGTGAATTATCTGAAGCCTTATTTTTTTAGATAGAGTATAAGCAATGAAATCACCACAATCAACATCTGGCCTGCTTCTCCCACTTACTACAATTGCTAGATTCCTAGAGGCATTGTGACTCACCATGGAAAAGACAATATTTTCTGCTGATATACTAATTTCTCTCCTTAAAAAAACTATGGAACTCCAAACTTTGTAACTAAAGGCTGACATAGTAAAAGAGACAGATATAAGAAATGTTGAACCAGAAACACGAATTATTAAACCTAAGGTAGTAAAATAATATCACAAATATTACAACACTGGCAATTTTATTGCAGCCAGTGGAAAGGAGAGTTTTAGAATAATATTCGGGAAGTTTCTAAGAGTGAGATGGCGGCGTTCTTGAGGATCAGGAAGTAGACACGCAATCAAAACGGGAGATCCAATAAATCTGAAGAATCTGATGTTCATGTCCTTCTCTCCTTGAAAAATCAACAAGAGCAGATAGATTGAAAAGTAAACAAAAAAAATCACTTGAAAGAGAGACTATAGTTTGTTCTCCTTGAGTACCATGTCAATGTTTTTAAATCTTTTTTTTTTTCTTTTTTTGTAGAGACTGAGTCTCACTTTATCACCCTTGGTAGAGTGCCGTGGTGTCACACAGCTCACAGCAACCTCCAACCTCTGGGCTTAGGTGATTCTCTTGCCTCAGCCTCCTGAGTAGCTGGGACTACAGGCGCCCTCCACAATATTTTTAAATCTTTAATTTACATTTGGGGCAGTTTAGGCTAATCGTATATTCAATGAGCGTACTACCAACTCCAGACCAATTCTCTCTCCGCAGAACTAACTAGCCCTTTCTTCCTGTAATTGTAGCCTTTTGCAAGCCTCCCTAATAAATTATTTAACATTGCCTCAAATATCATGGTTCTCTACCATAACTATGTTAAAAGCTGATCAAATTACTTGATAAGACACTTTTACATGAGTGAGTATCAACCAGAGTTGTTAGTTAGTATAGAAGTGTAAATGTAATATCTGATCCTTCTCTTTTAAACACAAAGCAGAGATGCCACATAGAGATTGAGTATGAGGAAGCCAGGGATTCAGATACCCAGAGGGTATCAATTCAGGTTACTTAGCTGGCTCTGGCCTAGTAAACTCACTGAGAAGATCTCTATTTTCTAGAACTACAAATACAGCTATTTATGCCTTTCATAGTTTACTTATATTTTTTAAGAAAATGCTTTAAGTTTTTTAACTATCATTACTGTGTATAAACGGCATTGGTATTATTTGTTTGTTTTACTCACTTCTGTTCCATCATCTAATTTATGTAATTATCAGCTACATCCTCAATTATACTTTAAGCAATTGGCAGGACTTAGCTGATAGCAAAATTGGAACATAAGGAAGACATCTGTTATACATAGAAAGAGTGCCCAGGATAAGAAAGTCCTCCAGAACAGAAAAGGTGGTTCTGCCAGGCTCAGTATTGATTACTCATGATGCTGTGCGTGCCTTCCTGCAGCTGGCTCTGATAGATACAAAACAAGATAGTGCTCTCTCTTTTTGGCAAGTATGACCTTTAAATTGCTAAAACCAGAGATTTTTATATTGCTTTACAAATGATGCTCCTAAGATCAGACAGTTGAGAAAGAGGTTGTTTTGAAAATGTGAGCCTGCTTGGTGGTATGTTCTTATTAGACATAGAAAAGCACAGAATTATGTCTCTTGAGTTATTAATGAAGGTGCACTTGGCCTTGCAGAAGACTACCAGCAAGATAGAATGTACGTATAATGTTATACAGCAGACTCCAGAGTGCACAGTGGCATTCAATTTATGCATTTTATCTACTTCTTTGATTGTAAATTCTAGGGCACAATTGGTGGTAGCGGAAATTACATTTCAGTGATTTAAGCCTTTCAACATAGCAAATCATAGGACCATTATGACAATAAGAAAAGAGTTCATCCATTGCACGCACAAAAAATAAAAAAACAATGAAAGGACCCACACAATGATACAATAGTAATTGTATGTTTTAATTTGAGAGCATGCAGTTCTCAGTTGTTAGGAAAATAAGAACTTCTAAATGAATACTAAATATAGTTAAAATCAGCCTAGAAAGAGGTTCCATAAAACTACATAATATTTATAATTAAAATCAGATTTCAGTCACTGTTGTTGTTGCTATTTTTACTGCATAGTTACTTACTTTTATTTAGAAGATTTAAAACCCATCCTTATAAAACTAATTACATATGAAAGTGAAAGTAACCATATCTCAAAATATTTGCATTTTCGTATTTCTAATACACTTAGTACTATTATTTTTATTTATACATTGTGTCCAGATGCTAATTACTATTAGCATTTGGATATTTAGCTAACCATTTTTATATCTTTTCTGAAAAAGGCCTTTTTTCTTTTCATATCATTTATGGTTTTCACATTTTATCTACTACTCAGGGAAAATAACAGAATTGGCAAATATTATTTATTACATGTTACAAAAACTTTTAACCTAATACGGAGAATCCAAAGAGAACAAATATGAACTATAATATTAATAGATATTATTCTAGTTTGATAATGAAAATTCAATGGACATTGTATGTCATCTCCATCAAGCCACATCCTAGGGGCTTCCCCACACTTAATTATACTCAATATTTAATAATCTGATGAATTCTCTTTTTCTTTCTATTAAAGATAAAGTAGTTTAAGCTCAAGAACTAAGTACCTCATCTAATATCACAAAGTTATTAGTTGGCAGCACTGGATTGACAGGGGTCTCTGTGTACTAAAGCTGTCTTTCTTTCCCAATAAAATTAAAAGAAAATTTAACCTAAATTTAATTTAAAAGGCACCGAGATACTTAACAATAGGTTTAATTTGAGATGCTTTTAGAACTCCCAGAAGTTTCTTCACCAATGGTTTGAACTGTACTACCATGTTGATCATTTAAATATAAAGCATAATATTTTAGGTATCAAGGTTACTACATATAAGCCCTCTCAAACTCTTGCCAGAGCGTAAAAAATATGTGCTTCAGGATAATAGCTATTATTCCTTCTGCTGAAATACACACAGTTCAGTCTTCTTTCAGTTTTCAAAACTAGGCCATTTTTTCTTGTGTTTCCTATTAAATTGACCTCATGCTACAGGTAAATGGGTTTTAGCATACTTATGCACACTAAACTTAGCTATGCAACTGACTGTGTTATGGGAGAACCAATGTTGGAGCAATAAAAGATGGCAGCCTAGAATATGTGCTACCCTCATGAGAAGTATTACTTTAGGAATTAAAAATGGTGGGAATGAGTAATTTTATATCTTAAGCATCCTAATGCATGGAAATATTATGTATCCTACAATTGTATGTAATGAACAGCTCATTTTTAATCTGACTTGCATCACCTGAAGTTCATCCATGTGATTATTATTATGTCAGATACTGACCTAGTTGGTAGGGCTTTGAAATTGGATAATTTAGTACAAAGTGACAGTAACAGACACAATGTGGTACTACTATAGGATAGACATATACATCAATAGAAAAAAATTGAAATTCCAAAAAAACCCCAATAACCTTATGGTCAGTTGATTTTTGACAAAGGTGCCAAGATCATTCAGTGCAAAAAGAACCATCTTTTAACAAAAGGTGCTGAATGGCTCATGCTATGATGAATTTGAACTCCAACCTCAAATCATATACAATAATTAGCTCAAAATGAATAAAATAAATAAATGGAAAATCTAAAGTTACCGCACTCTTAGAAGGAAGTTTAGGTGGAGATTTTGGATTAAGCAACATTTTTTTTAAAGATATGATGCAAAAGATGAGCAAAGAAAAATATAAATATTTGACCTCATAGAAATTAATTATGTGCATTAAGAAAATAAAAAGACAAACTAAAAATAGGAGAAGATATTTGCACATAACATACCTTATAGAGGATTAGACATCATACTAACTACAACAGCCACCAATATCGTAATTCAACTGAGGAATTACTGAGAACAAGACATTCTCCTAGCAAGTCTGGAAATCTCTTGTGACTTGGAAGGCAAGCCACCAAGTAACTCAGTAATCTCGGAGAAACAAAATTCAATCCTGCAGTAATAAGTCTGATGTTAAACATTAAGCATTTATGGCAGTTCCTTCAAGGATTAGTGGAGAAAATTGCTTGTAGTATTTTTGGAGATCATTTCCCTTGCCACCCTTGAAGATCATTTCCTTAAGCATTTACTCTCTTACCACCCTTGAAGATTTCCTTGAATACAAACTCTCTTGAGATCATTTCCCTGAGCACACATCCCCTGTATGTCTTTGCTTGGTAATCTTGCCACACATTATGTATCTTTTCAATAAGAAGACTCTGTGAGACGTGCTCAGGGCTATCCTGCACCTATGGTTAGCCTTTCATCTTGCAGCACGTACTGTCAGTCTGTGTCTCATGTGATCATTTATGTAGTAATGACAATATCTGGTTAGGGCGTAGTATTCAGAATAAAAAAAAAATATCACTGACCATTAGGGAAATGATAAATATTTACCACAGGAGTATATAACACTTGGGGCATCACCCATGATTGTTCAAAGACTTCGTATGTGTGTAATCAAACATTTCAAAATAAATATGAAGTGAAATGGGGATAGCAATCAACCTAGTTAGTAAACTTTTGGAAAATATCGAGCATAAGTAAGCATGCCAAATTGTGTGAAGAAATTTTCGTAATTGAGTCATAAAGAAATTCCAAAGTACTTCCAACCTCCACAAATAAGATATAAAAGCCACATCATTCAATAAGAACCAAAATGAGTTAATGGATATAGTAAAGGAATGAAAAGCGAGCAGGCAGGAAAAATACAAAAGATCTATAGAAAAAGTGATAACTTAGGAAACACAATAATCACAAACCAGAATTAAAGAAAGGCATGAGAAATACATCAATTGTAGGTATGTTGGAAGTATAAAGGAGAGAACTGCTAAAAGTTTAATAAAAGAGGTATTATAATTTCAAAAAACTGAAGGTACAACAAAATCATTTTTCCTAAAATGGTTTCAAAGATTATTGATAATCTAATTTCCCCAAATTAAGTTTTTGGCAGAAATCAGCTGATTTCTCAGATTGGCTATTTGAGGGCAGGGTTATTGTGAGATTGAAAGGCCCAGGTGAGGACTCAGTATTACACTATGGGCCATTTCCAGCCACCAAAACTTTAACCGCAATTTTGTAAATTTTATGAAAATGTCACCTTTGCAAATTAATATGAACTGAATCCAGCACACCACTGTAGGTGTTAAAGAAATTCTAAATCCCCAGGTGACCCAGGAAAAAGATACCATTGAGGCTGGCTGCTTTCTGATAACACATCTGTGCATTCAAAATGCAATTCCACAACCTATCAGAAAGGGAATATGATATGCAAATATTTTATCTTTTAATTTCCTTAACATTCCAGAGGGAAGATCAGAGAAGCTTGTAGACACTGAGTGCTATGAGCAAATAACTGTGATGGGGCTCTAATTGCAGCCATGGGTAACAACCACAGCCTTTGACACGAGTCAGAAAAGCATGTAAGAAAGTCTCTTGGAGTCACCAAAATACAAATATTTGCCTGCTTTGAATGTACCATATAAAATTGATAGCTTATCTAAAATTTAAGCTAATATTCTATGATCTCAGTATAGTATATATTTTGTGTTCTATACTTAAATATACATATAATCTAAATATTAAACTACAGGTTGGCCTCAAGATTGTCATACATATAGAAAATGGGAAATTGTAGCTAAATATACTTTTATTTTACAAAATATTCAACCCAGATTTTACAAAATATGTACAGAATGTTTTCTTCTACATACACACGCAAAGTCTTCTCTCCTGGCAAACACATTCCAAGATTTCTTATCATAATTTTGCCTATGTATGGAGATGTTTGGAACACCCTGTGTATATGTAACTTCTAATTCAGCACTTGGTTGAAATTGCAGTGATCATTGAAACTGGTCAAGCCCATGAGCATGTTTCTGTTTTGCTGCCTTGAAGAGGTTTTTTGCCAAAAATCTGGTTACCACCTCCTGGGTTTCTTTCCCTAGTCTAACTCCCAACCTGAGTAACTCAGCACGAGAAGCTGTCCTTTAAGTGCAGAGTGGGATTACCTTCTTTGCTTGGTTCAAGGCTGCTTCTCAGTCCTGTGACCCTGCTGAAGTACCGCTTCACATTCCTTCTCCTCCTCCTGGTTTTCCTGATATTTTTCATCATTAGATTTCCTAATGTTCTGGCCAATATCCACTGGGACATTCCATCCTGAGAGTTTCATATTCAGTTTTGTGTTTGTCTCCTCTCAATTCTAAGTGCATTTTCAGGTTTATTGTCAGTCTTTATGTAAGGATTTTTTTTTTCCACATAGAGGTTTATTTTTTTGTTTGTTTTACATTTTAGTAGAATTGACTAGTCTCATCTAAAATATCTTCTAAATTTTGTTATATTGCTTAGAAAAAATTTTCATATGCTGAGATGAAAAATAAAGGAAGAGCGAGAAGGGCTAGAGTCACACAGGAGCGTGAAATAGACATGACTATATCTCATGGATAGCAGTGGATTCAATATTGAGAAATTCTCTAATTGCAACAATAAATTTTATTGTTTTCAAGTACCAGAAACCTTAAGGAAGTTTGTTTAGAACCTGCAAACTATGCATTCCGGAGGCAGGTGAGCACCACCCACTGGAAGAGCCATTGCCTGTGTTGGTAGCTGCATAGCCATTGAAGAACTCATTGGCAATTGCCCAATAGTTTCCAGTAAGACTGATTTTCATCAGCCCAGGGTTTTGTTGACTTATGGTTTGTAGACAAAATCTTTTTCAATAGGAAAACTCACACTTTTCCACAATTTATAGAAGTGAACTAGAAGGCACATCTAGAGAGACAATGAAGTTGTCAAGAAAGCCACACGGCCTGCATTTGTGCGACTAAATGAAAACAGCCCAGGATGTTCAGCAATCTGAGTCAGGGTGTGAGGGAGACACACTCTTTTTATGAACTATCATAAAATATCAAGGATATCAAAAATTATTTCTTCCCATATTTTCTTTATTCTTTCAGACTTCTCTTTGTCAGCTGTCCTCTTTCCTTTTATTTATAGTATCACCATCATTTCTCTTCCCATAATGCTCTCTAGCTCTGACAGGTGTGACCATAAGTCTTAACCTACCCCTTTTCCCTTTTTCTTCCTTCCTAGCTTCTTTCCTTTCTACCTCCATTTCATTCTCAGTGATTTTTTTTTTCACGACAATATTAAAAAATCTGATTAGAGAGGAGCATCACAAGACATGGTAAATTGAAAAGGGGGGATGGGGAAAAGGAAAGAAGTTTCAGTAACTCCCACCTTGCGGTACAACATAGTCCTTCCTCCTCCCTGAAGGACTCAACTACAACTCAGACATTATTCACAAACACAAACAATGCGACCTGATCATACGTGCCCTTATATTAACACTAAATTTAAATAAGTAAATAAATATATGTTAGAAATTTATGTTCTAGCTTAAGGCTCAATATTTTACCCTTTTTCTGCACAGTTTTGAATATGAAGCAAAATGGTATAACAGAAGAATGAATTTTTGAGACATATTTAATTTCTATGAGTCTATACTCCCTTATCTATAAAATGAATATTGAAGCAACTTCTAGATTTTGGCTGAGAATTAAATGAGATCATTTTATAATAAAGTGAAAGGATTTTTTTTTTTTTTTAAACAGAGTCTCACTATGTCACCCTCAGTGGAGTGCCGCAGCATCACAGCTCACAGAAACCTTAAACTCTTGGACTTAAGCGATTCTCTTGCCTCAGCCTCCCAAATAGCTGGGAATACAGACACCCACCACAATGCCTGGCTATCTTTTGTTATTGTTGTTTACCACACCCGGGCCAGATTCAAAACCATAAGCCTCAGTGAATGTGGCCAGTACCCTAAGCACTGAACTATGGGCGCTCAGCCCAAAAGCATTTTTTAAGACCTTAAATCTATACTTATTCTACAAAACACAGCCAAGTGGTCTAGGAATAAACCTAGATAATCTCTGTTAATTTGTCTCATTAAATTTAATGGGCTCAAATGATAGAAAATAAATTTTTTCTATTTAACATATTATCAGGTAATGAATTACTTAAAGTAGAAATATTTTATAGAATAATAGAAAAATATAAAGAATATTTGAAATGATTATTGATGCTAATTAAAACACTAAAATAGATGTAATAGAAATATTACAAAATAATATGATCATTTTCCTCACTTTAACTCAAAACTAAGCATTTATCTTAATTTTATATTACACTCATATTGATATTGTAGCCAAATTATTTTTCTAGATGATTACATGTTATATAAGATATTTGGAAGTCTACAATTTTATTTATTTCTTTTTTGAGACAGAGTTTCACTCTGTCATCCTGGGTAGGGTGCCATGGCATCATAGTTTACAGTAACCTCAAACTCTTGGGCTCAGGCAATCCTCTTGCCTTAGCTCCCCCAAGCAGCTGAGACTATAGGCACCTACCACTGTGCCTAACTAGTTTTTCTATGTTTGATAGAGATGGAGTCTTGCTCTTGCTCAGGCTTGTCTCAAACTCCTGAGCTCAAAATCACCTGCCTCAGCCTCCAGAGTGCTACAACTATTGGGATAAGGCCATAATTATTCCCCACCCCTTACAATTTTTTTTAAAAATCCAAGTTTCATTAGTTCCAGGAAAAAAAATTTTTTTTAAATCCAAGTTCCTGGGGTGGAGGGATACTAGCTTGGAGAAAAGATAACTCCTTTTTTTTTTTGTGGAGACAGAGTCTCACTCTGTCACCCTCGGTAGAGTGCTGTGGAGTCACAGTTCACAGCAACCTCCAGCTCTTGGGCTCAAGCGATTCTCTTGCCTC
Organism: Arctocebus calabarensis; assembly: GCA_963573935.1. Classification (NCBI taxonomy): domain Eukaryota; kingdom Metazoa; phylum Chordata; class Mammalia; order Primates; family Lorisidae; genus Arctocebus; species Arctocebus calabarensis. The sequence continues at coordinate 20,259 of CAUYON010038773.1, read as the reverse complement.
AGCCTCCCAAGTAACTGGGACCACAGGCATCCACCACAGTGCCTGGCTAATTTTTGATGCAGTTCGGCTGGGGCCAGGTTTGAACCCACAACCCTCGGTATATGGGGTTGGTGCCCTACTTGCTGAGCCACAGGCACTGCCTGAAAAGATAACTCTTTTTAAAATAGGAAAAATTACTTTGGAATTTTAAATTGTGCAATGGTAAATTTATCTTCATTTTCAGAAAACTTATTTTCCAGCCAATTCTTGAAAAAAAAATCACACATAAACATTACTAAATGATTTCATTGAAGCCTTGCCGGACTCATTGGTAACTGAATCTTTCATACATGTTCCTTACCTGAAAGCAGCAGTTATGAATTAAGAAGCCTCATTATTGCTATGGAAACTCTAAGACTGATCCCTTCCAGGTCAAAGAAATGAAGGCCCACAGTTCATGTTTCATACACAGGTAGACTAGTCCCCATCTCTTACTTGGAAATGAAATAAAAAAGCAATAACAATGGAGAAAAGAGGCTTTGTCTAGGATTATCTAAACCTAGTAATAGCCCATGGGATGAATTATTAACCACATTTCTCAAATAAGAAAAGTAAAATCAAACAACTTACTCAAGGCAGTTTCTGTGGCTGCCTTCCAAAAATCTTCATAGCATGATCCAATTACTAACTGGTTCTTTATATTTATATTTATTCTTCTTGATAGCTGTTCTTCTTCAGCCTTCATTAAAGGCTGAAATATGAGTTGATATACATGCAGAATTTGCAGATATATGTAGATTGCTTTCCTATTGCTGATAATGAGTGGTTCATATAGATAGAAAAGAAAATGTTTTAACACTACAACAACATTTGAGCTATGATATTTAAATGATTTGGAGAATTATACACGACAACATCCAAAATCTACTTATGTGTTCCAGGTATTTTTCAAATAAATTGTTCCATTTGACCCTGTTATTTTCACTTTTAGAAATTTATTCTTTTGAGCCTACTTAAAATATTGAAATAAACCATCTAGTTACTCCTCATCCTTTAGGGCTATATTTGGAAATTCCCAAATATACAAGGTTACAAGAATTGCTAGACAAAAAATATTTTAGAGAATATTTTTAACTATTAAAAATAAAAAAAATTACGAGAACATAGAAATATTATCGTATTTCTATTGTAACATTTCTAATGTTAAGAGAAGAAGCAAAATATAGGTAGAGTTTGAAGAAGGAAGGAGGTAGAATATTTTATATATACATACAGGTATGTATATATATACATGTATACATAAATATGCAGAGACATATATCTGGAATTTGATTATAAGTATGTAAAATAATTTTAAAACACTGAAAGAAAATCTTAATAGAGTTTTTTTCTGTTTTATATTATTTTTAATCCATACATTTTCTGTATTGAGATACATTACTTTTAAAACTGGAATTTTAAAATTTTAACCTTGTGGGAAAAAAGTGTTTCTATTTCACTATTTTGTAGATTTTGTAAGATGTTTAGAAATTAAGAAAACAAAATTCTTTTTTTTATTAAATCATAATTGTGTACATTAGTGCAATCATGAGGCACAATATACTGACTTCATATACAATCTGAAATATTTTCATCGAACTGTTTTACATAGCCTTCATGACCTTTTAATCACTATATAAAGACATTTATATTGGCATTTATTAAGTTTCATTTGTACCCTTCTAAGATGCACTGTAGATGTGATCCCACCAATTTCCCTCCCTCCACCATCCTCTCCCCACCAAGAAAATAAAATTCTAACCACTTTTATTGTCATTCACAGATACACTTTCTCTGAATTGTTTCTTTTAGATTTTAGGTAATATTATTTTCCCAATACTTTTCTAATAAATCAAAAGTAATTCATCACTGTAAAGTTTGTTATATGTAGTAACTTAATAAGTTGAGAAATTTGTTTCATATCAAGACAGCTTGCTCGTTATTCTTTCCTTCTTCTTTCCCCCTCCCTCCCTTCCCTTCCTTTTCTCTCTCTCATTCGCTCTCTTCCTTTTTTTTTTTTATATTTCTTGCACAAGGTCTTGCTTTGTTGCCAACACTAGAGTGCAGAGACATCATCATAGCTCACTGCAACCTCAAATTCCTTGGCTCAACTGATCCTTCTGCCTCAGGCTCCCATGTAGGTGATAAAACAGGAATACACCACCATGCTCAGCTAATTGTTTTTGTTTTTCATAGAGACAGGAATCTCACTATGTTGTTCACAATGGTTTTGAATTCCTGCTCTCAATTGATCTTCCTGGCTCAGCCTCCTAAAATATGAAATTACAGGAATGCATCAGAGCACCTAGCCATATATATTCTCATAGTACAGCAGACTCAGTAATCAAATGGGTTCCTTTCAAAAAGAGTCCAAGGTCAATTGCAGTGGCTCACACCTGTAATATTAGCACTTGAGGGGGCTGAGGCAGGTGGATTACTTGAGCTTACGAGTTCAAGACCAGACTGAGCAAAAAGCAAGACCCTCTTCTCGACTAAAAATATGAAAAACTGAGACAGAAGAATCATTTGAGTTCAAGAGTTGGAGGTTGCTATGAGCTCTACCCAGGGAAAGAGATTGAGAGACTGTCTCAAAAAAAAAATAAATGTAAAAAACAAAGAAAATGTAAAATAAAAGAGTCCAAGACAATGCTGTTTAAAGACATGGGTAGATGTTCTAGTAAAAATCCATACCACCAAAAGGATGTATAAGTAATTGTAAAAATGAGCTATGATGATTGTGGCTGACCTTATGAACTATCATAAATATATTTTGTGATCTGTAGTATATTTATGTTATCATATGACATAGTGTATATTATAATTGTTATGCATGCACACTTTGTTGTTTCTGTCCACTAACCTACTTAGTCAATGATGCAGAGGAAGCACCATAGATGAAATGATTGATTTAAAAAAGGGAAGACTGAAGCTCGCTCAGGCATTCAGCAACTACCCATCTTTACTAAGATTCTTATATACCATAAATCATCAGATAACAATATGCAAGAATAAAGAACACAAAAGGAAACAAAATCTGCCAAAAACATTCCTTGCTTTCATTAACACAGCAAAGCATGTACACATCTTTTGAAACTAAGAATATCCTGTTTGGAGATAAACCACAAAGGTGCTAGGTTGTCTGGTCTATTTGCCCTACTTCCCTATATGATTGTCTGAAAGTTATTGTGTAAATTGAAGTAAGGAACAAAGTACAACAGCCCACTACTCCAGGCAGGTGATTAATCCCCAGCTGCGACTTGGCGGGGCCCTCTGGCACATTGCCTTTAGGGCATAACTGCCTGTGTTTTTCAGCAAGGCCGCTTCTGCGAGCTAGGGGAAAATATCTCCCAAAACTCACATCTAGCCCAAGTACTAGAAATGTTCCTTCTTAGGGCCTCATACCTCAAGGAGCACAAATGAGACTGACTCACCTTACAAGGGTGCAGGGGACTGTGCCCCTTCACTTTGTGTTCTGTTGGTTTTCTTGTCTATTAATAGTATTGCCATGTTTATTTTTTTTCATAAAGACTATGTCATTCTTATTTATCTTATTGATATTTCACCTATTACAGCTCTGTGTTTGAAATGAGAGTTCCAACAATGTATAAACTTAATTAAAATGCCAGTTTGCTCAGACATCTATAAATTTTCTAATGTACAAATCATAACTCAAAATTATATGTCTCAGGAGATGGCTGCATGTATTTAGATCTCTACAAGATAGCTATGGATTAATGCATGTAAGTGGATCAATAAAATAACAAATATTTTTCACTGAAACTAATGACATATGAAATTCGAACCCCTTGTAGTTTTGGTTACAGTTAGCACCAAAAAACATTTTTTGTCATGTTTTGTAGTAACATACAAAGTGGTTTTGACATACGAGTTAATATGCATTATCTTTTTTTCCCTGAAAGTAATGAAAATCAAGAGTTGAGAAAGAGTGAGACTTTTATACATAATTTTATTATTGAAAAATCACGGGGGATAATCCTCAACTTAACAACTTCATAATACTTTGGCACTAAAGTGAAATAATGAAAGACTTAGGTATCACATTATTACCCATATCCCTTACTAACAAGGGCCTGTTATTTCAAGCAGTATAATATATCTCCCTAAGCAATATTTTCCTTAAGGTGTAGTCATGGTACCAAGTTCTAAAGTTACCTGAAATATAAGTCTCCTACATGGTTATGTTATTTGTTAGCCTTATTTTTTTTTCTGTTTTTAATTTTTGCATTTTAAATACACAAAATTTATATGCTTCTAAAATCAAAATTACTGGCATATTTAAAAAATACAATATTCTCAGTGTCTTGGTCTCCTTCCCTTTATATTATTGTTTATTTCTCCCCTTCTTGAGTGACCATGAACACATATGTGTGAGCTCACGCATGCATATAAAATATAAACACATACATTCATTTATAATCTTATTTTGTTTTTTTAACAGAATGCTATCTTTCTTCCTTTCTCTGTTCTTCTGCACCTTATACTTTTTGAAATAAATTCCCTTTCAATGAACAAAAACTAGAACCATCACCTTAGAACAAAAATAATACAGCATTTAGCTACTTCTAGAATTTACTAATCTTACATGTTTTACTTGATCGCATAGACAGTTATGCTAACAATGATTTATAGATGCGATTTGTTCTAGAATTAATTTATTCTCTGGAGACATCAAATACTTGCTTTACAAGAGGGTATAAAGTGACATATTTATAAAGCTAAAATAGACAATACATGTAACAGCTAATGTTTTTGAGTGCTTAAATCCTGTCTGCCATTCTGAATAGTTTGTGTGTATTATCTTCTATTTCATTACTTTTAAGTTTTATTCACATGAAAGTAGCAAATAAAAATTGCATATAATATAGTTGTGTGACATGATGTTTTGATATATGTGTACTTTGTGAAATGATTACCTCAATCAAGCTTATTAACATACCCATCACCTCTCAGAGTTACCATTTTTATTTTTTGTGGTGAGAATATTTAAAATCTTCTTTCAGCAAATTACAAGTATGCAATACAGTATTATTAACTATACTCACCAAACTGTGCATTAGAACTCTAAGAACTTGTCATACCGAGTAACTGAAACTTTGTACCTTTTGATCACTCCATTTTCTTACTCCCTACCCTCTGGCAACTACCATTCTATTTCTGATTCTATGAGTTTGACTTTCTAGATTCCACATGTAAGTGAGTTCATGTAACATTTGTCTTTCTGTGCCTGGCTTATTTCACTTCACATAGTATTTTCTGGGTTTATCCATGTTGTTGTATATATGTATTTATATTTTTATTTTATTTTATTTATTTATTTTTTGAGACAGAGTCTCATTTCGTCACCCTCAGTAGAGTTCTATGGTGTCCTAGCTCACAGCAACCTCAGACTCTTGGGCATAAGCAATTCCCTTGTTTTAGCCTCTCTAGTATCGAGGATGACAAGTGCCCACCACAAAACCCTGCTACTTTTAGAAACGGGGTCTCTGGGTGGTGCCTATGGCTCAGTGGGTAAGGGTGCCGCCCCCTATACCGATGGTGGGGGGTTCAAACCTGGCCCAGGCCAAAAACTGCAACAAAAATATAGCCATGTGTTGTGGAGGGCACCTGTAGTCCCAGCTAGTTGGGAGGCTGAGGCAAAAGAACAGCCTCAGTCCAGGAGTTGGAGGTTGCTGTGAGCTGTGTGATGCCTTGCATTCTACCAAGAGTGACAAAGTAAGACTCTGTCTCTACAAAAAAAAAAAAAAAAAAAAGAAAGAAATAGGGTCTCTATCTGGCTCAGGCTGGTCTCGAACTCTTGAGCTCAGGCAATCCACCAGCCTTGGCCTTCCAGAGTGCTAGGATTATAGGTGTGAGCCACTGTGCCCAGCCTTATTGTAAATATAGTAGCTGTATTTTTACGGTAGGTAGACAGAATTGGAAACTGCTTCTGTCTCTCAGTGTATAGAACTGGAATTGTAATGTTTTATCTCTTTAAATCCTCTAAAAAAAAATCTGAAATGAATGCAGGGCTTAAAGTCATTTTTTACTTAACTGTGTCAATGAGAAGTGCTGTTATTTGCAAAGTTTCACAAAATAGAGAAAATTATGAAGTCTTCACCTCTAATTATACTGCATTCCAACCAATGTTAAGTAACAGAATAAAAGTAGATGTATGTTTAAACCAAAAGTGAAATTCAAAATTAGATTAACAATTTACAGTTTAACTAGTTTACTTTACACCATTTACATCATACTAATGAATTTTTGCAAAGACAATTGAAAGAGCAATTAAATTGTGCATAAATAGTATGCATGTCTATTTTATAGAGGATCCACACTCTTTTTATTCTAGTTGGGTAGCAATGCTCACTTGACCTTTTATGTGCTCTCTATAGCAAGTGCCAAGTAGAACCAGATGTAGGAAAACTACACGATCAAAGTTTAAAAGAATAGAATTCTTAAGTAATATACACAATAAAAGATAGAACCCAGCTGTATGGGTTCTTTTTGTATTGCAAAAGAAATTAGCACACAAGAACAATTTTTTTTCACTCTACTATATTATTATTGTTAATTTTGTAAAATGAGATTTAGTTCTCTACCTTGGTATTTATTTTCTTGCCAGAATTGTACCAGATGGAAGAATTTTGTGTAATTGAAAACATTGATTGGTATGTCCTTCTGTTAAGATATATTATCACCAATATGATTCTACTTTATTTTGTATCTCAGCAAATATTATTTTTTCTTTTTATGTCATGCCATGTAACCCTTTACACTTTTTATTGTTAATATGTTGTACTATGTAACCCTTTCAAAATAGCCCTTGAATATATTCTGTGTGTATTTTCAAAACCAAGCCAGCAATGAGTCATATGTCAACATCATATACCAAAAAGGTTAACTCAAAATGTAGCCATGCAACCTAAATAATCTATCAAACAAGAAACGAAGAAAAAATGGAAAAGAACTGCTGTTGGATTCTTAAATAAATATTTATCAAAAACAAGAAGATTAAAGAGGGTTTAAAAGAATGCCATAGAGGACATTAACCTTAACTTCTTTTTACAGAGAAAAATAAAATATGGGAAATTGAAGCTTCAATACATTGGCTCAGAGGGTGTGGAAAATAGAAGTAAGAATACATATGGGTGTAAAAATCATAGCTTCTTTAAACATCAGATGCGAGGGAAGAACAAGCCTTTGTTAAATTCAACAATATTGAAAGAACTGTTAGACATGTACTATCTTTTACTAGTCCTTATGCACATAGATTGTAGCAAGTAAGAATTATATGTGTTTGCAATTACAGGAGGCTACAGATAGATGTATTACTATCCTTTAACCTAAAAATGTCTTACCAATGTTTTCCAATGGACAACACTGTACTACAATTAACACTAGCAAGCAGAAACATAGAACCAGTGCAACAGCAAGGATGGCCAGTGCTCAGAAACTCAGATACCATAGTACAACACCACAATTTCCTACCTTTTGGGTTTGTGTGCCAGTATTTTTTCTTTTCCCTCCATAGGATCTCTAAAACAATACAATAAAGATACACAACACAATGAGTAAAGTAAAAATTAAAGTCATTCATATTATTACCCAGGGATAATTATTCTTAGTTAAAAACTTGTTATAACCATCTCTGTGTAGGAGCTCCTATTTGCATTAATGTGTAAGTAAAATACGCACATTGTTTTACTTCTTACAAGGAGATCATCCTCAATACATGTTTGATAATAAACAAATGAACAGTATATTTCCATGAGAATAAATACCAATGAAAGTTTTATTATTTAATAATTATGTGGCAGTGCTTGTAGCTCAGTGGTTAGGGTGCCGGCCACATACACTGAGACTGCCAGGTTCAAACCTAGCCTGGGTCAGCTAAAACAATGACAACTGCAACCAAAGGAAAAAAAAAATAGCTAGGCCTTGTGGCAGGTATCTGTAGTCCCAGCTACTTGGGAGGCTAAGGCAAGAGAATTGCTTAAGCCTGAGAATTTGAGGTTGCTGTGAGTTGTGATGCCACAGCACTCTACCCAGGGTAACAGCGTGAGACTTTGCCTCAAAAAAAAAAAATTACGTAATACAAGCAGGAATGTACCAATTTTTCCTCTTGTTAGATGTAGTCTAAGCATTGGTGCATGCAATTAGAATTTTTAGATCAAGGGGCATTTTTAATGGCGTTTTGGCACATTTTATCATGTCTTCTGCTCCTTGAAAGACTTTGCTTTCCAAAGTGTATACTGTACACTATAAGTGTAGAAGGAGGATAATTATTCTCCATCCCTAGTAATGTCTTAAAAATTTTGCTATTATTATACAGGTAAAAATTTTTGCTCTAACTTTTTTATTGTGTTTTTATATATTTTTAAAAACATTTGTCTAAATATATTTTGTAACATATATGATTTTAAAAACCATAGCTTCTATGGAATATTTATTAGTGTCCTTCCCTCATTTCTAAATTTGGAACATTTATCGTTTTTGCATTTTCTTATGTGTTTGCAGGGACGTAGGAATTTATTGTTTAAATAAATTAAGCAAGTAATTTTTCTGGTTTTCTACTCTTTGGGTTTATTTTTAAAATACAGTAATCAATATTAAATTTTTTTTTCTGCAGTTTTTTTTTTGGCCTGGGCTGGGTTTGAACCCGCCACGTCCAGGATATGGGGCTGGCGCCCTACTCACTGAGCCACAAGCACCACCCAATATTAAACTATCAATATTTTGTTAAAACTATCAATATTTTCCTTGGTGGTCTCTACTTGTGCAGTTATTTCTAGAAGGCTTTGAAGCAGATATAATTCAAATATATATGTATGTGTTCACACACACATTAAGTGGCCCAATTTGCCTAATCATCAATACTCTGTGTTCTCAGTAATTTGCCTTATTTAAATTCAATCTTTTTTTCATATACCAAATATTTTATTAGAGGTGGCAGAGTATTCAAGCTGAAATTTAGGTAAAATGCTTACAGGAAAATTTGGTAAGGGATCAGGTTTCCATCTATAAGACTGAAATAATAATAAAAATTACACATGTAACATATATGTGTATTCCATCATGAAAAACTGTTCATGACTTATGGATAAATCAACTAAAATTTTACAAACACAATGTTGCTGCTTTTCTAATTGTATACTTCTAATGAGTACAATATGGCTGGATGGTGAACATTATATTATTATAGCTCTTATTTATTGAACACTTACTTTGAGCCAGTTTCAAAATTGCTAATGCTCTGAATTCAATTAAATCTACCCATATATGAAGTACCTAGTAAAAAAACTTATTCCATAGACGAGAAGCATAAAAGCAGATTAAATAATTTAAAATAGTTTATGGGGTTTTGATTCTAAGTCTTCATAATTTTGTTTTGTTAACACTGTGAAATACTTTTTTTAAAGTGATTTTAGGATTTTTTGAAAAAAATCTGTAAATGAATGAATACATTAAATAATTATAATGATGTATGTTATAGTTTATTGGGTGAAGTCATTATGTTTTAGTAGTCTAACACTTTAACTCTTCCCAAAAACATAAGAAATTGTCTTGAATACCAAAAGCCTGAAGTGGCAGCCTGCTTTGTAACACCAACCAAATAAATCTGCCAATAATAAATTATTGAATCAGTAAGCATTTCTCAGACTGCATGATAATTTATGATACACATATTTATTAATCAAAAATTTGTAACATTTGGAAGATAATTTTATATAGAGCCTATCCATTATGCAATAGTGCATAGAGTATTAAGCAAATAAGATTTCTTAAATCAGGAAATATAGAAATGTTAATGACTTTATTGATTCACCTAGAAAATGTCCTTCTGGGAGAAGTAAATTCAGTTTTGACCCTTTGCCTTCAATGTACACAGGCAATTTTAAGTGGATAGATTAAAATAACTTAGGGTTAAATACCAGGAAATCGCTTATTTATTGGAGGCCATTGATCCAATTTTCCTTCTTTTTATCTCCAAAGCACCATTTCAACCCGGTTAAAGTTAACGTGATGTAAACTGTGCACGTGGCAGGTATATGCAATAATGGGAAGCAGATGAGACTCAGCCCCCTGGGAATTTGCAGTGCATGAAAAAGGGTTTCATTATCTATCCAGGCAGCTATGCAGTATGAATGTCAGAACACTCAATTTTGCTCATTAATGAGGAAAAACTTTGTCCCTTGCCTTTTTTTCCATTGGTGGAGTAAATTTATAATGATTTCATAAATATGTTGTTTTACATTATATGCCTACAACTGGAAAAAAAGAGAAAGTGTTGTTTAAAAATGTGATAGTGAAGGATGAACAAAGAGAGCTATAGACTTGGGTATAACTGCATGAATTTCATAAATATAAATATGGGTAAGAATAAGCCAAGAAAAGCCTATGAAAAAGTCTCCATAACACAAGGAGGAATGCCAGCTTATAACCTACATGTTTTAAAACAGTGCCTGCTACTTTGCTTCTTACTCTCCAGAGATATGGAGGGAAAAAGTTTAAGTAGCAAACATTCTTAAAAATATTTTTGTTATTCAATTATTAACAAAAAGGTTTATACATTATATTATAGTCTGTAATTTGGCAATTATAAAAGGTTGAAATTATTTTTCCTATTATTTCATTGACAAACTGAAGTTCAAAATCAAATAACTACTAAGTAAGACATTTCAGCTCATTTGCATATTTGTTTAATTAAAAAATATTTCTTCCATTAGGTTGTAAAAATATTTACAAAAGATTAAATGAAAATATAGGACTAGGAATATTGCCTAGCTACATAGTGCTCGTTTTAATGACATTACAATAAATTTAAGATAGAATGTCTTAAGAGAGCATTAAAATAGATATAAGCAACAAATTAATTTTTAAAGCATCAAATGATATGGGAACTTCCAAATGTGCAGTTGTTTAAATATTGCATGCAACTTTTACTTACTACTAACTACTGAGTACAGTAATACATTTGCACTTTTCTCTAGAGCACTTTTTTCTCTAGATACTAAAACCAAACAAAAACCCTGGTCTAATTTAAAAATTTAAATGAATACAAATAAGTTGTACCAGAAGCTAAGACTGGTCTCCAACAGTTCATTACAATTTTGTAAAACTTAAAAAATAAACATTATAATCGTAGTTAGGTGATGTTCAATGTATAATCTGTTAGATTTTAGCTATTTGCTTTACATTATTCTACAGTATATTGTCAGATTCTTATCAAGATCAGTCAGGGAGGAGATATTTTATATGCACACACATGTATGTATTTAGAAAGTATATATAAATTTCATAGAAGTATGATTTATAGCATATAAATTTCAATAAAAATGGAATTTTAGCTTTGTCTTTCCTGTCCTCTCTAAAACTTATTCAATTTCTAAATCTTTTCCTGTGCCAGTGGTTACAACGTGTGCAGGTTTCATAAGGTCCCATTCACTTTTTAGCATTTGAGAGTCCTACAATCACTTCTAATGAAAACAGAGAGTGTCAAATCAGAAATTTAAAATACCCAGTTCAAGATGATATTTAATATTTAACTCTCATTTTAAAGAAAGGTTTCCACCTTGCCAGTCATTGGTATCCTGTGACCGTCAGCAACAGGATGCTCGGCTTCTCTCTTTTCCTGCTGTGCCTCGCTTGAGGTATGGGACAGAGGAGGACAAAGAGAAAAGAAAAGATTTTGATGAATTGATGAATGGTTGGTCTTATTGTAAACTGGTAGTGGGCCTAGTAAATGTTTAAATTCACCTCATTTTCTGGTGGAACACTTAAACAGTTAATCTGGGGTTCTCCTGCCTATAATTTCATTGAGGCAGATAGAAAAATCTCTACTTCAGGAGGTGTTTTGTAAATCATTAGGGAGCCCCTAGATGCTCTTGTATATCTGGCGTCTAGTTGTGTGGGTCTCTTTAACTCTGTATTGATGGAAAAATATATCATGCTCATGACTTAGAAGAATCAACATGGTTAAAATGGCTATACTACCCGAAATGATATCCAAATTTAACGTAATTCCCATTAAAATACCAATGCCATTTTTTCAAAAGTAAAAAAAGAGTTCTGTACTCGATATGGTACCAGATAAGACCCTGAAAACCGAATGCGACATTACATAATAACAAAGTGGGAGGTATCACCTTACCAGACTTTAAGCTATACTGCAAGGCTTTAGTAACCAAAACAGCATGGTACTTGCACAAAAACAGAGACAGAGACCTATTAATCAGAACAGATAATCCAGAAATGAAATCATCCTCGTACTTTTAACTGATTTGAAAAAATAGATAAAAACATACACTGGGAAAAATAATCCCCATTCAGTAAGTCGTGCTGGGCAAACTGGATAGCCACATGTAAAAGATTAAAACAGGATCCACACCTCTCACCACCTACAACAATTAATTCATAACTGATAAAAGACTGAAGGCAGGAATCTATAAAAATCCTAGAAGAAAATATTGGAAAAACTCTTATTGATATTGGCCTAAGCAAAGTATTCATGAAGAAGACTCCAAAACAAATCATAGAACAACAAACATAAATGAATGGGACCTGCTCAGATTAAAAACTTTCTGCACAGCCAAGAACACAATTAAAGGAGTAAACAGACATTCCACAGAGGCGGAAAAACTTTGCATGCTATACATCCGATGAAGGACTAATAACCAGAATCTAAAAAGACTTGAGAGAAATCAGAAAGAAACAACTAAACAACTCCATTAAAAAGTGGGCCAAAGACATGAAGAGAAACTTTTCAAATGAAGATATACCAGTGGTCAATAAACTCTTGGAAAAACACTCGATGGCTCTAATAATTAGAGAAATGTAAACCAAAATCACAGTGAAATATGGACATATCATCTGACTCCAATGAGAATAGCTCATATTAGTCCCAAACAACAGATGCTGGTGCAGATGCAAAGAGAAAGGAACCATTGTTGGTGAGAACACAAACTAGTACAATCTCTATGGACAACCATATAAAGTTACCTGGAATCCCACTGCTGGGTATATGCAGGAAGGAAATACAGTAATTTCATGAAAAGGACACTTGTACATCTGGTTATAGAAACACAATTCACAATTGCAAAGATGTGGAAACAACACAAGTGCCCACCAATATATGTGTGGATTAATATAATATGGTAGATATGTATACTACAGAGTACTACTCAGCCATAAAAGAAATTAGCAATCTAGTATCTTTTGTGACAACCTGGATGGAACTGGAGACAATTCTTGTAAGTGAAACATCACAAGAATGGAGAACCAAACACATGGATTCCATACCAGGCTGGATCTGTTAACTCTTAGGTATGCTCATAACTCTTAAGTGCTCATATGGAAGTAAATTTCTATGAAAATAAAGCTAGGAGAGGGGGGAAGTTGGGATGGCTATGTTCATACTTATTGAGTGTGGTGCACACTGAGTGGGGGAGCATGCTTATAACTTTGACTTAATTTGTGAAAAAACAAAATATATAAACAAAACATGTACCATCTAATATTCTGAAATTAAAAAAAATGCATAAACATTTAAAATAATCATAAAAATGCAAATGGCCAAAATACTAACTCACAAGTTATAAGCAGCTTTCAGAGTGACATAGACACATATTTTTCCAAATGTTATTTCAGCCTATGCATGGCAGCTGATCAAGGTAGACAGGTAGAATTTGAGAGATGTTGGCCTCTGGGTGCCATTTTATGATAATAGTGAAAAGATTTTTGGCTCAACAGAAATGAAACACAAACCAGTATTACTTCTTTTCCGAAATATTCATTCCACTTGGATTCATTGAACATTTTTGAGGAGGGGGGTCAGGAGAGCAAGATAATATTCTCTGTCTCATATATATATGTATGTATATATAGTTTTCTGAAGTCTGATGACTGACAGAGAAAGTGAGAATGGTACTTACATTTTTTTGTTTATGCAAACAAAAGAAGAATGGAGTTGTTACTTATTAAGATGAAGAAAAAAATTCAGAAGAAGCAAGTTTATGGTAATGAGAGTTTCTTTCTGTCTGAAGATGTATAAGTTTGAGATGTCTGTCAGACACTTACATGGAGATGTGGAGATGTAAATTTGGCAGTAGGATTTGCATGAAAGAAATTAAGCCAAAAAAAGAGAGATTTGTTATAAGCCTAGGGATAATATTTGAAACCATAAGAGTGGATGAGAGGGTACAGAGCAAGATGGCAGACTAGGACCACTTCCTTACTAGCCACTCACAGTGAGGCAGTGGAAAGAAAACTTCAGTCACCTCTTGCTGGAGGAGTCTACCCAGGAACATCTCTCCAAGGCACAGTAAAGCAGAAGTGGACTTCAGGAGGCAATGAGGAGGTCTGGAGCTGAGGAAAATCAGCACAGAAGGCAAGTGCTTGGGAATGAGCAGAGGCCAGCTGGCCAGCACACCTGTGGAAGACTGGGGACAGGAAAGAGTTGTCCTGCAGTTTGTTTGTTTGTTTTGATTTTGGGCTAAATGACTCACTGGAGCTTCCTTGGAAAGCTTAAATGAATCAGTAGACTCCAATAGTGTCCAACGGCTGGGATTGAATACTAGGTACGGTGGTTCTCCCATTGGCTTTCCTACTATCTGGGTGCTGCCATTATAGGAAGGCCATGTGGGAGAAATGGTATGCAGGGCCCTAGTGTGTGGCTAGCTCAGGTCACTTACTGAAATCAGGCATACACCCTTGGAGTGAGTTGAGTGGCTCCTGCACCCTTGGGAAGACCATTTTGTTGTCAGAGGGTATTGTTTAAAATGCCTCCTAAGGAATCTGGAAAGAGCTTCAGGATCCAAATCTCAGGGAGACTGAATGCTGAGGAATTGACCAGGCCTTCCTTGAGGGCAACTAAGTCAGAAAGATACTTCTCTGTTTTGTGGGGAACCAGAAAAAAAACCAAGGCTATTCTTAGTAATAAAAACAAAGCCAGAGGCATCCATGTATCAGACATCAGGCTATATTACAGGTCCACAGTAATCAAAACAGCATGGTATTGGCACAAAAATAGAGACATAGACATTTGGAACTAAATAGAAAACAAAGAGATGAAACCAGTGTCTTATAGCCATCTGATCTTTGATAAACCAAACAAAAGCATACACTGGGGAAAAGAATCATTATTCAATAATTGGTGCTGGGAAAACTGGATAACCACATGTAAAAGACTGAAATTGGACCCACACATTTCACCACTTAAAAAATTGATTCAAGATAGATAAAAGATTTAAATCTAAGGCATGAAACAATAAAAATCCTAGAAGAAAGTGTGGGAAAAACTCTTCAGGATGTTGGCATGGGGAAAATTTTTTTTTTTTTGTTTCCACTGATAACTTTTTCTTTTTATTTAAATCATTGCTGTGTACATTTTTTTTAAAATACATGTATTTTATTATTCTTCATTACATTATTTCCCCCCCACCCCCCAGTGGTAAGGCAGAATTTATTTACAGAGAAGAATACAGAAAACACTAAAGCTCCTAGTAGAGGGAGAGAATTCAAGTGAGGAGAGAGAAGCTCTCTCTGTTTTTCTCCCAATCTTTCCCTGTCTCCTCCTTTAGGCCTTTAGTCTCAGGGTATATATAGGTGTATGGGTTCCTTGGCCAGGAAACGAATGAATACAGTCCCTTCTGCTGGGGGCAAGATGAATGAATGTATCAATGAATGGATACAGTCCATTCATGGAATTGAGGCCTAGGAAATTCACAAGAAATTGACCTAGGCATAGGAAATGGGGGTTCCACATTTAGTCCTAAGTGTAAAGTGAAGGAGACACCAAGGCACAGATATCTCCTCAGCAGTTGTCTATAATTTTTATTTTCTAATGGAGCCCTTCCTCTTTTCCTTCTCAATTGTCAAAATCTTTGACAAAAGTGTAAAGGCAATTCAACATAGAAAGAAAAGTCATTTAAACAAATGGTGCTAGAGTACTAGGCTTTCCATATTGGGGGGGGGAATAAACATTTACCCCTACCTCACACCATACATGAAACTAATCTGAAGTTAGATCACAGACTTACACATAAAAGCTAAACCTACGAAACTTCTCTATGAAAACAGAGAGTTAGGCAAAGCTTTCTTAGACAAGACGCAGAAAGCAATAAGCATAAATAAACTTGGTAAGTTGGAGTTCGTCAAAATTTAAAACCTCTGCTCATAAAAAGGTTCCATTAAGAATACAAATGGGGGCGGCGCCTGTGACTCAGTGAGTAGGGCGCAGGCCCCATATACCGAGGGTGGCGGGTTCAAATCCAGCCCTGGCAGAACTGCAACAAAAAAATAGTCAGGCATTGTGGTGGGTGCCTGTACTCGGGAGGCTGAGGCAAGAGAGTTCAAACCCAGCCCTGGCAGAACTGCAACAAAAAAATAGCCAGGCATTGTGGTGGGTGCCTGTACTCAGGAGGCTGAGGCAAGAGAATCTCCTAAGCCCAGGAGTTGGAGGTTGCTGTGAGTTGAGATGCCACGGCACTCTACTGAGGGTGATTAAGTGAGACTGTCTCTAAAAAAAAAAAAAAAAAAACAAACAAATAGGTAAACCGCAGTCGGAGAAATACTTGCAAAATGTGTTTCTCCTACAATTCAATAATAAGACAAATAACTTAACAGGGGAAATAGGCAAAACACTTGAATAGGCAATTAATAAAGATACACAAATGCCCAAAAGTACATGAGAAACCAGATACCCACTTCACTAACTATTCACTAGAATGACTAACACTAACAAGCCTGACAGCATCCACCATAGCAAGCACATGGACAACTGAAATGCCGGCAAGCTGCTGAGTGGGATGGAATTGATACAATCATGCTGTAAAAGGCCTGGTAGTTTTCTAGAAAGTTAAACCTATCCTTCAACCCAGAGTTCCTCTCCTAGGTATTTATCAAAGAGATACAAAAATATATGTCTTCAAAAAAGAAACTTGTATAAGTATGTTCATAGCAGTTTTACTCATGATGGCCAAAAAGAAGAAATAATCCAATTGCTTCTCATCAGAATGGATGAGAAATTATAGACTATGATGAATCATATTGTAATCTCCAAAGCAACTACTAGAAAAGAAACAGGCATAGCTAAAAAACTGACAGAGGATCTTCCAGACAGCTGAACATGTGGAGGTTCTGAGAGGCACGTCTGCAAACCTTCATGCCACTTTCCATTTTCCTTGCTCTATCCTTCTCATGTGTATACTTTGCAATAAACTGGTAAACCTGTTCAAGCTAAAATCTTTATACCACATGGAGAGACCTAGCCAACAGCTAGAATCAAATGCCAAACATGTGAGGAAGGGAGGCTGTCTTAGTTCATCTAGTCCCACCTGGGCCACCCAACAACCACAGTAACACAAGGCAGGACCAGCATGAGAATCACCCTGCTGAGCCCAGCCAAAATTCCTGACTCAGAATTATGAGCAAATAAAATAGTTGTTTTAACTCACTAAAAAAAAAAAAAAAAAAAAAAAAAGCTAATGGAAGAGTAGTACTGGAATACGATTAATAGAAAAGAACGAATAACTGATATTCACAACACAAGGATGAATCTCAAAATCATTATGCTGAATGAAAGAAGCTCTGTCCAAAAGAGCAGATAAGGTAGAACTGATAAAACTAATCTAAAAAGTAATGGGGGTGGGAATGACTGGAGAGGGACAGGAGGAAATTTCTAGGGAGATGGATACATTCTCTATGGTAACAGGTGGTAAGTGTCATGGAGTGGCCATTTGTCAAAATTAGCCAGCCAAGATTTGAATAGTTACTGTATGTAAGTTTTAACCTTACCACCCCCCAGCCTATATAAATATAACAATGTAGAGGAGGATGGGGTATATAGGTGGCATGGGAATATGGCAGGATGCTGATGACTGTAGAGGGTGGTGGCTACATTGGGTTCACTGCAGGTTACTTTGTAGATACTTGAAAGTTCAATAATAAAAAGTCAAACAAAAATACCCAGCAACTAGCTGTCAACTCAAGAGGATGAACATAAAGCAAGCACCCACTGGCTTGCTGTGCAAGCAGCTCTATTGCGACGAGAGCAGTGGTTTGTGTATGTGACACTGGATCCTGAGTGACTCCTCTACTTGGCAGAGGGAGCAGGGGGCAGGGCCCATGGACATGAATATCAGTAATCCATTCAACCTAAAGTCCTGGGAGCACTAGGACGAACATTGTAGAGCACCTTTCTAGCCCCCAGTTTGTGAATTTCTAAATCCACCAAAGTCCAGTCAGCACAACTAAATGAAGGCCACACCTCTGCTCTGAACCTAGATTTGCTATGGGAACTGGGGGTCATTCAGAAACTGGCCTCCCTGTCCTTTCTTTCTCACATTCCTTTGTCCTCTCTTCTTTTTTTCAATCCTTTCTCTGATCACCTCCACTGGAGTCCCCTTAGACCGCATTACAGGAACCTCAGAATAACTCATGTAAAGCTGAGGGGTTGCAGATATGACCTGTAACCTAGCCTGGTCTTGCCAAGCTAAAGGGCTGGCTGGCCTGAAGCTCTTTTGTGGCTCAGAAACATGCCCAGAATGTTATTTATAAGCTAAGCATGTTTCGTTTGCCATCTTGGTCCAAGATAGGGGCAGTCATGAAATAAAGTGGGAAGCCATAGAATCAGCAATGCAATTACCCCTTCTTGGCTGGCACCAGCATTTGGAATCCACAAAATGCACATTTGACCTTGAACAGCTCACCAAGTAAACCAAACACACACTTGACCTTTGGGAGATGCTGCTGAGTAAAACTCACCAGTGGCAACATCCACCATGGTTTCCTGAGTTTATGTGAGGGAAGAGACACCACAAGAAGCAGCCTGGATCATGCTACAATGAATGAATGTGCCTGGGCACAAAGGAAGAGGCTTGTGTTTACAGGAAAATACTCCCATCGCCTAGTAACCAGTAAAGTCAGGAAAGGAAATGCAGAAAATGCTGAGCGCAATTTCTGGGCCCTGTTCCTGGCTCTGCACTGACTCACTGCGACCTTAAGCAATCTCTTTTCTATTCCTGTTCTTCCAAATGCCAAATGGAGCTATCACCCACCTTGCAGAGTTATGATCAATATTTAGACAACATTTTGCCATCTTTGGGTGTCATCAAGGAAGGGAAAGCTAAGCAGTTTTTTGTCACCTTCATTCTAGCTGGTTAATGACCTCCTGCCTTAAGGAGACACATGGCTCCTCTCCCGTGCCTAGTGGCATCCAGATGGCACCAGAGTTCATTAGCTCCAGGAAAACAATTAACTTCCTTTCTCTGAACAAGAAGGAACAAGCCCAGAACACTCTCAGGAGTATCTGTTGTCATAAAGCCTGGATTCTACCTCAAAGGTTGTCCTAACACTCCCAGTGCTACCACGAGGCCCAGAAAAATCCTGTCCATTTCCTTCTCTTAGCTCCCTTCAGCCTGAAGGTCAGGTCTAAGGAACAAGTGATGGGTGTTTTGGATTCTGTCTCCACTATCCATGAATGTGTGTGGCTCCTTCTAAGCTCTAGGATGGAGAGGATTCTCATTTGTTTGAGAAGCTAAACATCCCTCTCCTTCTACTGCAAAGTGGACTTGATTGTACTTCTTGACAGTAGAACTACATACATCCTTTCCTGTGCTGGGGTCACTCCCAGTGCACCCAGTCAGTTCTCAACATCCAACCGTCTCCCCCAGAGCACTGTGAACTTTGGGGCCAGATGGTTCTGTGGGTGGGAACATCCTGGGCACTGCAGGCTGCTGAGGAGTGACCCTGCCTCCACTCACCCCACTCATAAAAGCTACTGATGCTCCCAGACATCACCCAGTCATCACCCTCGGGGGCAGATGGGTCCCCACTGAGAATCCCTGTTCTTTTTTGTTTGTTTGTTTGTTTGAGACAGAGCCTCAAGCTGTCACCCTGGATAGAGTGCCGTGGCATCACAGCTCACAGCAACCTCCAATTCCTGGGCTCAAGCGAGTCTCCTGCCTCTGCCTCCCAAGTAGCTGGGATCACAGGTGCCCACCACAACGCCCGGCCATTTTTTGGTTGCAGCCAACATTGTTGATTGGCCGGCACAGGCTGGACTCGGAAACGCCAGCGCCGGTGGACCTGGCGGGCGACTTAGCCTGTTGAGCCACAGGCGCCGATCCTCAAGACTTTTTTTTTTTGTCACGGACCGGAATGAGTAACCCGTGGGAGAGTTGCGTGGCCAAACAGCTAAAAGCAACCAACAATTGCTGGGGCCAAGCGGGTGACCGGCCT